>JABXWE010016442.1:0-21140 GCA_014611495.1 Limonius californicus | reverse complement strand
TGCGCGCGTCGCTACGAACGTATTCGAGGCGTTTTCATCATTCGAATAAATTACAGGCATCTCGAAGATGCATGCATAATGGAATATTACGAATTATTCAATTCGAGATGCGCGCGTCGCTTCGAACGTATTCGAGACGGTTTCATCATTGGAATAAATTACAGGCATCTCGAAGATGCATGCATAATGGAATATTACGAATTATTCAATTCGAGATGCGCGCGTCGCTACGAACGTATTCGAGACGTTTTCATCATTCGAATTAATTACAGGCATCTCTAAGATGCATGCATAATGGAATATTACGAATTATCCATTTCGAGATGCGCGCGTCGCTACGAACGTATTCGAGACGGTTTCATCATTCGAATAAATTACAGGCATCTCGAAGATGCATGCATAATGGAATATTACGAATTATTCAATTCGAGATGCGCGCGTCGCTACGAACGTATTCGAGACGGTTTCATCATTCGAATAAATTACAGGCATCTCGAAGATGCATGCATAATGGAATATTACGAATTATTCCATTCGAGATACGCGCGTCGCTACGAACGTATTCTTGACGTCTTCATCATTCGAATAAATTACAGGCATCTGGAAGATGCATGCATAATGGAATATTACGAATTATTCCATTCGAGATGCGCGCGTAGCTACGAACGTATTTGAAAATGTTTTATAATTAGATTGAATTACTGGCATCTCGAAATATATGCACAGTCGAATATTTCGAATATCATTCTAGATACGCCCATCACTAGCCACACTAAAAACTTTATTCGGAAATGATGAGGTGCGTGCAGGGGGCGGTAAAAAAATCTACAAGATGAC
This sequence comes from Limonius californicus, assembly GCA_014611495.1. Taxonomy (NCBI): domain Eukaryota; kingdom Metazoa; phylum Arthropoda; class Insecta; order Coleoptera; family Elateridae; genus Limonius; species Limonius californicus. The sequence continues at coordinate 20,303 of JABXWE010016442.1, read as the reverse complement.
GTATAAAATCGGAGAATACTTCACCGTTTCTCCTAAAGATTTTTAAATGTTCAAAGTACAAGTTGTCCAATTTTTCAGAATTTCACCAATTTAGTAGCGTTCCACGGCCGACCTATACATAATTGCATTTATTTTGAAAATGTTTATACATTGTAGATTAATTTATTTGCACGGGAATACAAATTTGTATTAGAATAGTTGAACCAGTTACAAAAAAATATATTGATTTTCTAAATCACACGAATATTTTATCTTGTCGAGTTTTTAATTAATAAGTTAGTCAAGTACTGGTACAATATATATACAGTTATTGTTTCCAAATATACTTTATTAAATGAGGATGAAACTTTCCATGGGCAACCTATAATTGAACATCTAATTACTGGCTTATTGAAAATTGGTTGAACAAAAGAACAAAGAGAACGACTTACAATTTAAAAATAATTACATGTTGCCATTCAGACTTATTTTTACCACACCTACTTATAAGAACATCGCCAAAAAGATGTACTAAACAGTTACATATCATAATTATTCAGTAAAAATAAGTTAAATATCTGCTTATGGCGTACTTAATGAAATCGAGTTAAAAGTTTCCATGACCAACGTATACCTCTGCAGCTAATTACATGTGCCATTTGAAAAAATGTGGCTATTAGCTAGCCAACATATATTAAATATTTCTTACTTTCACCATAATTCCTTGCAGAGAATTTTGAATATTCAGGTATAAGACTATAAGAATATAGGTGAAATTTGGTTAAAGATTTCTATGGCCAAACTATATTTAAATATGTAACTGCATTTATCTTGAAATTTTGTTTTTCAGCAGCAAAGGTCATTTACATAGGAACGAAAAGCGCGATTAAAATACTTGTGCTATTTGAAATAATATGAATGTGATTTTTGCAAAACGAAGATTATTGGATTTTTACCATACTATCGAAAAGAGATGTTTTATAAATTCAACGTGTGCAATTACTAAAATATCACCCAGAAGATTACATAAGGTTACACGAGATTGCTGTCAATATATCTACTCTTATACAGTGTACAAATACTTATACAATAGATATGAAATTGTTTTCAAAACTTACTGGGTGAAATGTGGTTGAAGGTTTCCATGGCCAAACTATATTTAAATATCAAATTACATTTGTATTGAAATTTTGTTATATAGCAGCAGAGGTCATTTACATGGGAATAAAAATCGTCAATAGGATACTTGTGCTATTTGAAAAAATATGAATATTGATTTTCCAAACCGAAGATGGATTTTGACCATATCGTAATAAGATCTTTTTACATTCAACGTGTGCAATTTCTAAATATTACGCAGAAGGTTACATTAGGTTGCTGTCAACATATCTACTTTTATATAGTGTACAAATGCTTATACAATAGATATGGAATTGTTTCAAAACTTTCTGGGTGAAATGTGGTTGACGGTTTCCATGGCCAAAGTATATTTAAATATGGAATTACATTTGTATTGAAATTTTGTCATACAGCAGTAGAGGCCATTTACATGGGAACAAAAATCGTCATTAGGAACCTGTGCTATTTGAAAAAAATATGAATATTGATTTTCCCAAACGATGATTAGCTGGATTTTGACCATATCGTAATAAGATCTTTTTACATTCAACGTGTGCAATTTCTAAATATCACGCAGAAGGTTACATGAGGTTGCTGTCAACATATCTACTTTTATATAGTGTACAAATGCTTATACAATAGAGATGGAATTGTTTTCAAAACTTACTGGGTGAAATGTGGTTGACGGTTTCCATGGCCAAAGTATATTTAAATATGGAATTACATTTGTATTGAAATTTTGTCATACAGCAGTAGAGGCCATTTACATGGGAACAAAAATCGTCATTAGGAACCTGTGCTATTTGAAAAAAATATGAATATTGATTTTCCCAAACGATGATTAGCTGGATTTTGACCATATCGTAATAAGATCTTTTTACATTCAACGTGTGCAATTTCTAAATATCACGCAGAAGGTTACATGAGGTTGCTGTCAACATATCTACTTTTATATAGTGTACAAATGCTTATACAATAGAGATGGAATTGTTTTCAAAACTTACTGGGTGAAATGTGGTTGACGGTTTCCATGGCCAAAGTATATTTAAATATGGAATTACATTTGTATTGAAATTTTGTCATACAGCAGTAGAGGCCATTTACATGGGAACAAAAATCGTCATTAGGAACCTGTGCTATTTGAAAAAAATATGAATATTGATTTTCCCAAACGATGATTAGCTGGATTTTGACCATATCGTAATAAGATCTTTTTACATTCAACGTGTGCAATTTCTAAATATCACGCAGAAGGTTACATGAGGTTGCTGTCAACATATCTACTTTTATATAGTGTACAAATGCTTATACAATAGAGATGGAATTGTTTTCAAAACTTACTGGGTGAAATGTGGTTGACGGTTTCCATGGCCAAAGTATATTTAAATATGGAATTACATTTGTATTGAAATTTTGTCATACAGCAGTAGAGGCCATTTACATGGGAACAAAAATCGTCATTAGGAACCTGTGCTATTTGAAAAAAATATGAATATTGATTTTCCCAAACGATGATTAGCTGGATTTTGACCATATCGTAATAAGATCTTTTTACATTCAACGTGTGCAATTTCTAAATATCACGCAGAAGGTTACATGAGGTTGCTGTCAACATATCTACTTTTATATAGTGTACAAATGCTTATACAATAGAGATGGAATTGTTTTCAAAACTTACTGGGTGAAATGTGGTTGAAGGTTTCCATGGCCAAAGTATATTTAAATATGGAATTACATTTGTATTGAAATTTTGTCATACAGCAGCAGAGGCCATTTACACTGGAACAAAAATCGTCATTAGGAACCTGTGCTATTTGAAAAAAATATGAATATTGATTTTCCCAAACGAAGATTTGGTGGATTTTGACCATATCGTAAAGAGATTTTTATATATTCAACGTGTGCAATTTCTAAAATATCACGCAGAAGGTTACATGAGGTTGCTGTCAACATATCTACTTTTATATAGTGTACAAATACTTATACAATAGATATGGAATTGTTTCAAATCTTGCTGGGTGAAATGTGGTTGACGGTTTCCATGGCCAAAGTATATTTAAATATCAAATTACATTTGTATTGAAATTTTGTTATATAGCAGCAGAGGTCATTTACACGGGAATAAAAATCGTCATTAGAATACTTGTGCTATTTGAAAAAAATATGAATAATGATTTTCCAAAACGAGGATTAGGTGGATTTTGACCATATCGTAATAAGATCTTTTTACATTCAACGTGTGCAATTTCTAAATATCACGCAGAAGCTTACATGGGGTTGCTGACAACATATCTACTTTTATATAGTGTACAAATGGTAATAAAATAGATATGGAATTGTTTTCAAAACTTACTGGGTGAAATGTGGTTGAAGGTTTCCATGGCCAAACTATATTTAAATATCAAATTACATTTGTATTGAAATGTTGTTATATAGCAGCAGAGGTCATTTACAGGGGAACAAAAATCGTCATTCGGAATCAGTGCTATTTGAAAAAAATATGAATATTGATTTTCCCAAACGAAGATTAGGTGGATTTTGACCATATCGTAAAGAGATTTTTATGTATTCAACGTGTGTAATTTCTAAAATATCACCCAGAAGGTTACATGAGGTTGCTGTCAACATATCTACTTTTATATAGTGTACAAAAGCTTATACAATAGATATCGAATTGTTTCAAAACTTACTGGGTGAAATGTGGTTGACAGTTTCCATGGCCAAAGTATATTTAAATATGGAATTACATTTGTATTGAAATTTTGTCATATAGCAGCAGAGGCCATTTACACTGGAACAAAAATCGTCATTAGGAACCTGTGCTATTTGAAAAAAATATGAATATTGATTTTCCCAAACGAAGATTAGGTGGATTTTGACCATATCGTGAAGAGATTTTTATATATTCAACGTGTACAATTTCTAAAATATCACGCAGAAGGTTACGTGAGGTTGCTGTCAACATATCTACTTTTATATAGTGTACAAATGCTTATACAATAGATATGGAATTGTTTCAAAATTTACTGGGTGAAATGTGGTTGAAGGTTTCCATGGCCAAAGTATATTTAAATATGGAATTACATTTGTATTGAAATTTAATCATACAGCAGCATAGGTCATTTACACGGGAACAAAAATCGTCATTAGAATACTTGTACTATTTAAAAAAAATATTAATATTGATTTTCCAAAACGAAGATTAGGTGGATTTTGACCATATCGTAAAGAGATTTTTATATATTAACGTGTGCAATTTTTAAAATATCACCCAGAAGGTTACATGAGATTGCTGTCAACATACCTACTTTTATATAGTGTACAAATGCTTATACAATAGATATGGAATTGTTTTCAAAACTTACTGGGTGAAATGTGGTTGAAAGTTTCTATAGCCAAAGTATATTTAAATATCTGATTGTATTTATCTTTAAAGTTTTTTGTACAAAAACAAAGTTCATTTGCATGGGAATGAAAATTTTTATTATAAAACTTATGCCAACAAATATGAATATTGATTTCAAAAGATTTTTTTTTTTTTATTTTGATATACCGTTTTTATCTTATTTTTGTGGTTGATTGGGGTTTTTTGGAGAATAAAAAAACTTTTGATCTTGGAAAAATGTAGAGCACCCTGTATAGAAACATACGCCTACACAGTCATGCACACATGTACAAATGTTTTTAGCGTCAACCGCAATATTTTCTTTGAATATTTTGTGTACAAGCAAAGAAAGTAAAATTTCTTTACTTATCTACTGAAAAGGTTCAAGGATTTTCACATGAAACCTCCAAGGGCGATTGATGTGCTGTAGATTTACAGTAGATATGATTTGAGCAATGAATAATGTAGAAGTATCATGAAAACGCAAAGGAAAAATTTTTCCCTTTTACGCCTCTGCGGTTGCAGAAATTCGCCGTATATAAATGATTATTAAAATTATTTTAGACCTTACAGAAAATAAATTCTCAACTATGTATGGCGAAAAAATTATTAAATTGTTGTTAATATCCGTTCCTTGCTGCGTACTGCCATGTATTGCAAACTTTTAGCCTTGAATTAGTTAAATAGTTTAACAATATACGACGCATAGTCTGATTGCCAAAATCCACAAGTTAATAGGGCTCATGGAAAACGAGCGCTACGTCATGATTGTGACGTAAAAACTTAGCTATGTGATTATAGATTAGTCGACTCGTTACAAATATCGACCGAACATCCATTTCAATTCAAGCACGAAAGGGTAGTACAGCTATTTTGCTTGTGACCGCAAGAATTAAACCGTTGTTTTGAAACGTCTAAAAAATTTTCACGATTTCAGGTCGAGTTAAAAACCGACGAAGAGAAACGTTAACAGTGCAAGAAGTTCTGAATACCATCAGGCGTGTTTGGGCCTCTTCGAATAATCTTTTTAAAAGGTAAGCCCTTTTTGTACTGTGCTAATTTGTTTAACAGTGTTTTGCACTTAACTTTTGTAAGCCTGCTTTGAGTAATTAATAAAAAGTTATATATATTAAGAATATTTTGTGAGTCGTTAATTGAGTGTTCAAATTGCGAGTAATTTTTAAATCGTGGAAATAAAATGTTTGGAACCGCTGCCGTCTGCGGTTAATGAAATAACTACATGTGGCTTGAAAAAGTCGAAAATGAGGAGCATGTCCGCACCTCCCCTACTTAGAGTGATTAAAATAGATGACAAATTCATACGCTGAAGTGAACTGTTTGAAATCTCTTCCAAAATATAACGGGCTAAAATTACATTTCTCAGGCATGTTCGGGTTATTTTGCTTAAATTTAGAACTGATTGCTCCAAATCGTTTGGAAATGTGTGACACTATTAACTAGTTTTTAGTACCAAATTTTTGACTATAGATTTTTCCCAAATTAACAATCATAATGCAAGAAAACAAAAGGATAATTTTGAAGTTTATAGAATTCTTTTAGGCATAAATTTAAGTATTTATTTTGATATAATTGGCAATTATACTATTATTTTTATTTTTTATTACAATAAAAACCCAAGTCAAAGATGTAAACATTATCAATATTTTTAACTATCATACATTAATAATTGACAGTTTATATTTCAAAGTTTTTTAGGTTATTTATTTAATTAATCGATTACAGCAAGAGTCGTTACAATTACATATTACAATACTGTGAATTAAAGATTTTAACAATGGAACAAAATTTTCATATTATCATTATCATCTTATATTCGTAATGGTACAAAGGATAAAAATGATGAATGGCAATATTCGTTTCAAAACTGTTTCACAGAATTTCAACAGCGTTACTCAGATGGCTGCAAAACTTTCACTTGCAACCAATTTCTATCAAAATTGCCAAAGATTATCTGTGAATATGTTAGAGAAAGTGAAAGCGTTTTTTTTTTTTTCTTTTTTTTTTGTTTTCATTTTTGTTTTGATTGAAAGTTTTTTTTCTTTTTTTTTTTGTTTTTTTTTTTTTTTTTTTTTTTTTGGTTTGATGTTTTGTTGAGTTTTTGTTTTTTTTTTGTTTTTTGTGTGTTTGATTTCACTTGATGTGTTTTTTGAAAGGAAAAAAGGGTCAGGAAGATCTGTGAAAAAAACTGCAGAAGTTATCGATAATATTTGGGGTATCATGGAAGCAACTCCTTCTAATTTGTTCAGAAAACTAAGCAAAAAATTGATTTGTCATACGGTACTTGTCGATTCATTTTTAAAAAAGATTTGAGCAGGTTTCCATGCAAAATGCAAATGGTTCATCAACTTTTTACCGCGTGATTTCCAACCTAGAACAAATTATTGCCACTGATTCTTAAATAACATATTGGATACTACTTGATTCAGCGATGAAGCCTGGTTTCACCTCAATGAGTATCATAACAGCCAAAATATGAGAATATGGGCAACAGATAATTCGCATATGTTTGACGAAACACCGTTACATCCACGAAAGATTGATTTATGGGTCGCTGTTTCAAGAAGATGAAGTTTCCCAAGTTTTTTGCAAAAAATATAACTTCCGATTATTATCTTCAGAATATCTTAATCCCCTTTTTCAATAAACTTCCTGATGATGAAATTAGAAATGGTTATTCCCAGTAGTACAATATGCCACAGCACATGTTTCTAATCGTGTCATACAGTTTTCACAAGAATTTTATGATGATCGGTTAATTAGTAGATATTTGTGTCCACCAAGGTCACCCGATCTTACAGTCCAAACTTCTTTCTACTCCCTTATCTAAAAAACAATATTTTTAATAATAGACCACAGAATCTAGAAGATTTACAAAATGCTATTTGCTATTTTGCAAAAAATATAACTTCCGATTATTATCTTCAGAATATCTTAATCCCCTTTTTCAATTAACTTCATGATGATGAAATTAGAAATGGTTATTCCCAGTAGTACAATGCCACAGCACATGCTGCTAATCGTGTCATACAGTTTTCACAGGAATTTTCTGATGATCGGTTAATTAGTAGATATTTGTGTCCACCAAGGTCACCCGATCTTACAGTCCAAACTTCTTTCTACTCCCTTATCTAAAAAACAATATTTTTAATAATAGACCACAGAATCTAGAAGATTTACAAAGTGCTATTTGCTATTTTGCAAAAAATGTAACTTCCGATTATTATCTTCAGAATATCTTAATGCCCTTTTTCAATGAACTTCATGATGATGAAATTAGAAATGGTTATTCCCAGTAGTACAATGCCACAGCACATGCTGCTAATCGTGTCATACAGTTTTCACAGGAATTTTCTGATGATCGGTTAATTAGTAGATATTTGTGTCCAACAAGGTCACCCTATCTTACAGTTCCGGGCTTCTTTCTACTCCCTTATCTAAAAAACAATATTTTTAATAATAGACCACAGAATCTAGAAGATTTACAAAATGCTATTTGCTATTTTGCAAAAAATATAACTTCCGATTATTATCTTCAGAATATCTTAATCCCCTTTTTCAATGAACTTCATGATGATGAAATTAGAAATGGTTATTCCCAGTAGTACAATATGCCACAGCACATGCTGCTAATCGTGTCATACAATTTTCACAGGAATTTTATGATGATCGGTTAATTAGTAGACATTTGTGTCCACCAAGGTCGATCTTACAGTCCAAACTTCTTTCTACTCCCTTATCTAAAAAAAAATATTCTTAGTAATAGACCACAGAATCTAGAAGATTTACAAAATGCTATTTCACAATGCCCCTGATATCCTGGTGAATGTGAATGTGAATCTTAATAGAAGAGTGCATTTATGTTTAGAAAATCGTTTGTTTACTTAGTTCTGTAAATGTGTATGCAACAATTTTATTTCAAACAAACGTTTATATTTATATACCCCATAACCTCACTACTTCGACCACAGGGACCACAGAACGCTTGAGACGGCAATGTAACCTTGAATATAATACTAATAAAAGTATAGATAAACACTGGCGAAATAAAAGTGTTAATTTTAAATATCAATTAAATAATTATATAAATAACCTAATAAAATTTGAAATGGAAACTGTCAATTATTAATGTATGACAGTTAAAAATGTTTATAATGTTTACATCTTTATAATTACAGATTAATCTAACTTTAAAATTCCAAGGGTGTCTTTGACTCGCGTTTTTATTGCTCTCGCGGTATTACCGGTAAATAAGTCCAACTAAAAATGTAACTGTAACTTTGCTTCAGTATACAGGGTGATTCTGAAATAGTTGGTCAAACTAGGAGCGAGTTCTCCACGCCAAAACAAGAAAAAAGTTCATATAAACGTTAGTCCGAAAATGCTTCGTTACGAAGTATAGCATTCTAGAGTGAGATTTGTCCGATCACTTTTCTCCATATAATTATGGTAATAGTTGGGCCAAAGTTTTAAAAGTTTATGTGCACACGCTACTAATGCAGGTTGAAAATTAGAGCCTAGTTTCGTTTTAATAAGTGCATCGGGGACGTCTCAAGTGGGAGGATTATGAATTGTTTTCTACAATATTTTTTATATTTGTTTGTTTTAAACAAATGTTTTATCTAAACATAATCTTACTTATTAACACTCAATTGGTTGTACCTTGAATTCTAAGCGTTTGCGGACAAATGTTTACATGAGTTTTTTTTATAATTTTGTTGTCCCGAACCTACGCTACGAATTTAATCCATATAGTACAAAATTTCCAAATAAGACAAATAAAACAATTTAGAAAACAGTACGTAATACCCCCACTAGAGACGCCCCTGGTACGAAATTAGGCTCTAATTTTCGACCTTAATGAGTAAGGTATACACATAAAATTTTAAAACGTTGATCTAGCTATTGCCACAATTATATGCAGAAAAGTCTCACTTTAAAATGCTGTAACTCAGTAACGAAACGTTTTCGGACTAAGGTTTAAATGAACTTTTTTTCTTGTTTTGGTGTGGAGAACTCGCTCCTAAAGTTTGACCAACTATTTCAGTACCCCCCTGTAGAATGAAACTTTCCGCATAATTTTCTAATAAATTAGAATATTTCTCTGACGTCATCACCATTTTCACTGTATCCTAATAATATAATTTGCAAAATAATGTAACTCTCGGCAAGTTAACAATCATAAGTAGTTGCAAAATAATGGTGTAACGTACTTTACAAAATAATTGTAACATCCAACAGAAAAAAAAATATTAAGTTTGATTTAATTCAAAAACGCACTTTATAAAACAGGCTACGACAATACAGCCCATTTAAAAATCTTAAAATAGGTGACCATTATCTAATATAAACGATAAGGCAAATACGCACATTATATTAATGAAGGCATTTTACCTCTTTTCGTCGATTGTTAATTTTGTTATGCTTTAAGTCTAATTCCATGAGATTACTCCTAACATTTGTCACAATATTTCATTCAAAAAACTGTCTCGATAGTTCCAGAAAGGGTCATAATTTTAAGGATTATCTAAAGTGCAATAGTAAAACTTTTTGTAGTTCGGTATGGAGCACATAAATACTATTGCAAATTATCCGATATTTGAGTTACAATTGTTACAAGGTAGGTAAATTTTGCTTGTAGATAAATACTTTCCGAGTCACACAAGCCTTAAATGGTAAAAATATTGCAATTGTTGCTCGTTGTTTCCAGGAAAGTAACTGTAAACTGGAAGTATAATACAATAAGCAATGCAAGTAGAAGCATTTACAGCTCAGCTCGGTTATACCCAGAGCTTTGGAACTGCAATTATTTGCTCGTTCTATTCAAGAAGAAAGAATTATTTACTGCAAACATCATAAATAGTATCTTTATTATTAACAAAAATATATATTTTCACACTCAAGTGTTCGAAACCTAACTAAACTACTAAAAAAGCAAATACCTACATATGGCGTTTTAGCTTCCTTTTTTTTGTAAATAAGTCGTAATAGTTAATTGTTCCCACGCTTTAAATCTTCCGCAGCTATCTGTACTTCTGCCTCAGACTCAAAACGCCGACCTTTTAATGCATTTTTCAGCGATCCAAAAATATGGAAATCGCAAGGCGATAGATCCGGGCTATAGGGTGGATGCTCTAAAACCTTTCATTTCTTTCGTTGAAGATTTTCTTTTACCACATTAGCAACATGAGGCATAGCATTGTGGTGCAGCAAAATGACCCTACACTAAGTTTTCCTGGACGTTTCTATCTTATTGCTTGATGAAGATTGTTCAAAGTTTCATTGTACAGATTTGCATTGACATTTACTCCAGGTTCCTTAAACGCTATTAACAAGGGTCCTTCATGGTCGAAAGAAAATGTTAACATCACCATGCCTGCAGAAGGTTGTGCTTTAAACTTCTTCGGTGGTGGTGAACTTGAATGTTTCCACTGCATCGACAATATCTTACTGGCTGGCTCGTAGTAATGACACCAAGTTTCGTCACCAGCAATTATTGACAAAAGAAAGTCATCCCGATTTTGCCTATAGTCTGTGAGGTGTTGCAGAGATACGGCCATTCGCAAACATTTTTGTTCATTAGACAAGAGACAAGGAATCCATTGCGAACGATTTTCTCTAATAAGACCTTCCACACATGCCATATTGTTTTCTGTAAATGCAGTACACCGCGCACCTGGTCGCGGCTCATTCATAGTCCCCTGTTTCATTCTTAAATTTTCGGCATCATTCCTTCACAGTTGGGTACGCCATACAAGCATTTCCACACACTGCTTGCATTCGCGTGTGAATCTGCAATGGCTGCACACCATCAACGCATAAAAATTGTAGGACCGCACGCTGATCAAACTTGGACGAATTTTCAACAACAAACGCCGTCTCAAAATCGAAATTTTAAAAGTCAGAATCAAATTCAAACGCCGGAAACTTATTAATCTGTTGCTTACAAACATTACTAACATTACAAACGTTATTTGAATTATTGCATTTGTTTTCAAGGCTAAGTTGATCAAAGATGGGTTTCAGTTGAACAAGCCTCACAGATTACCACATTAACAGCATTTACTGATTCTAATACTTTCATTACTCAATGGGCCATTAAATTAAGAAAGTATTGTGTGTGTAAAATTGTAAATAATGATTTCATTATGAATGTTCAAGTGATGTACGTATTCCAGACTAATTAAAAAAGCTTTACAAACAGCAGAAGTATGCACGGAAACATTTGAAGAAGGCGGTACCAGCCAGCGTTGCCAAACGTAAGATAAATATCATATTTGTACGGCTATTATATGTCGATGTGTACGATTAGGATATGCTCCAAAATGGAAATTTTCCCTTTTAAATTTATTATAGAGTCTGAGTATTCTTACATTAAAATTTAAAACCCCAAGCATTCTACATGTTTTCTCATCCGATTTCTTTGAATGTATACTAATCACGTTCGGCATTTACGCTTTTAAACGTTGAGGTTATCTTTTCACTTGTTACTCTTACTCTCCATATATTGTTTGTAATTCAACATATGTGAGATAGTGCAGGAAGATATCCTTGTACTACTAGTGATTGAAGACATCTAAACACTGAACCCATCTACTTGCTGTACGATTGGAAGTTGCCACCATGGAAAAACATGTCTCGGCGCCCTCCACACAACCTCAACATGAAAATTCTATGGTGATTTTCTTTTCTTTGTGTTGCTACTATGCTGTATCGGTTTTATACATTTTCCGTTATAATAGTATTTGTCAAGGCTGCAGTTTATTCTTTATTACGCAGTAAGCATACAAGATCCTGTTCAAATTATTACTTAGAACAGTGCTACCCAGAGTGTGAGTTTCCAAAATAAAACAAAATGCCTTTTCAGTACATTTATTTCTGCCTTTTGCAAAGTAAACAAAAATAAATCAAACTTAAAATATTAAAATATTCAATAAATGCAAGAACTTAAACATAAACAACTGTAAACATAAAAACAAGTTGCAAAGTAAAAACATTAAGGCAATGCAGGCATACACGAAAAACTTCTTCTTCTTCTTCTTATTCTTAATTAGGTCATTGAAAAACTTAATTCGGACAAATATTATGTAGCAAATGGCACCAAACAGTTTTTAGCATTAACCGGAAGCTCGGGGTATTCTTTCATTCTTTTGGTCCTAAATTTATCTACGCTCTGGGAAAAGAAGTCTAGTTTCAATATTCCATCACATGATATGTCAATAAGTTTTCTTTCATGTTTGTCGAAATTTCAGCTTGTTCAACGGAATTGTCTAAACAAGAATTCAGCGTCCATTTATGATTGTCATAACTTTTGATTTTCGTTGCGGAAATAGTCAGTGAGCTGTATTTTAAATTGTGCAAACTAACTTGCATATCTGCAGAGACGTACTCAGAATTTATCATATTATTATTCTTAACTAAGTCTTCCATGAGTTCTTGAACGCGCTGGAATGATCAAACTTCTTTTTTCCAAATGAAGTCGACCAGAAATCAATCTTCTTTATAAATGCATTAATGTTGTTCGTGGCTATTATTATGTTAATATCGCGACCTTGCAAACTGCTATTCAGAGTGTTTAAGTGCTCGAAAATACCATCAAGGAAAGCCAGCCTAAGAAGCCAAAAGAAATTGGTAAATATGTTCTCATATTCCGGTTTCTCATCTTGCAGGTGCATCAAAAGTTCCGCTTTAACTGGAAAACTCTCTTCATACAGAAGATTTGCGTACAAAGAACCCATGTCTTCAGAAGTTTTTCGATCAATACGAGTGCAATGCTTTTCCCTTGATGGAATTTACCACTTTAATCATATTTGTCAAAACACAATCAATTTCAGAAAGTAACGATTTTGATGCAAGAGTTTCTCGATGTAGAAAACAGTGTAACCATGTAGCATTGGGCATTATCTCTTAACGGACAATAAGACCAGATCGATGTCCTGGCATAGCCGTGGCGCCATCGGTCCATATACCAACGTGCACTTCTTAATATTTTAACAACTTGTGTTCGAATATCTTCTGCCATGCCACATATTCTTGTTTGGATACTATTATTAGAGAGGGATAATGCTTTCAGCTTGTCAACCTCTTCTTTATCAACCATTATTTGCACCATTTCAGATCTTAAGCAATTGTATGTGGCTTACTAGTAGTGGTTGCTAATGTAAAATTGGCTAGCTCCTTGTAGAAGCAGTTTTACTTTCTTTCAAGGAATTCCACCGGCTTTTCTTTTTTGTCTGTATGTTTGGTATATAAATGTTGAGATAACTTCGATGGCTTCGTACCTTCTTTTGGCAACACTTCTCGACAAAGTACCCACTGAAGGTCCTAATTACGGTTTTAAAAGTTTATCCATCTTTAACAAAACGAGTATAGCTGGTATTTAACAATAAATATTTATTATCGATTTATTGCTTTCAACACACAGTCAGCAGTACAACATACAATTTTGAAATGATGACTAGTCTCATCGCGGTCCGCTACTTATATAAAGCAAAATGGATTTTTCCGTTTATTCCAGTGTCATCTAGCACCTTCCGGAATATGGTGGAAATTGCCGGAAACACGGAGAACAAGTAAATAAAGTGCGCTATTGGGTAATAGACGGGAAACTACCCACATGATTTCCATTTGTGTATAATAAATTCTCTAAAATCAAAAGTTTTAATTCAGACAAAAATAAACCATTTTGTAGCTCATCTCGTAAACACGGAATATGTATAATGCCATGGTTTTGTTATTTGATTTATGTAAATGTATTGTTAAGATTATTAACATACTCGCATACTCCCATGAGCCCCCGGAATCAAACCTGGTAAACTATCTTCAGTAAAAAAAGTTTAATAAAAATTTTATTTGTTTATACAGAACTTTCACACGTATTTTATACGTAAATCTAAATGGGTAATACTATCGTAGAAAGTAATATTTTTTTGCTGTTTCATAACGAAATACACCTAAACAGAGTACAAGTTGTTTGTGCAAAATTCAAAGTTAATTTACCAATAGTGACGTTAGATAGCCGAGACAGAAACGAAGAAGCTCGTAAACACAAGTTGCGAGCAATTGGCAGTGACATAGATCGAGTTAAAGCGTAGGGATACCGAACATCTCATAAGACAAACAAATTCTATATTACACTTGAAACAACATATTAAGGTAATTGTCCAAGATACTTAACCAGCTTGGGATAATATTCTTCAGCAAACTAAATGATTTGCTTAATATTTTAGATACAACAATATAAAGAAAGACTTTTTTTCAAAATGAGTGGATAATTTTAATTAAAAGTGGGTTTTTAAATAGAGTAATCTAATTATTAGCTCCACAATACTTTTTTCCTTTTTTCTCATTCATTCATACTACCGCCCCCCCCCCCCCCGAACCGCTTTCGCATTATTTTAGGGGGGTGCGGGCGTCCCGTACACACTAACCATTCATACAGCATGCACCCTAAATGCGGTCGCCCCGGCTGAGATTCGAACGCCCCAGCGGATCGACTACATTTCGCGTAACCTCGAGTGGCAACGCGTTCCCGCACTACTCCATCGAGGCCCCAGCTCCACGGTGATTTAACCAAGTCAACAACTGAAGTCCAATGATTTGATTTCAATTGTTAACTTGGTGAAGGACTCATCTCCAGAGGTATTTCTCAGCTAAGTTACTTTAGTTAGTTCAAATTCCTACCGAAGATGGCAGCTTAGTTGCCGAAATACATATTTAGGTGTTCTAAATATTGTGGTGGTAAGGGGTTGTCCAAATTCTATTCACAATTTATTTGTTTAAATGTGTCAGAAATCTAATACTGATACTTCATTAAATTGTTTTTTAATACGAATCTTTACGTTTGGACATGTGACTTATAAGAAACAAAATAAGAGTTTGTCGTCGTCGTCTGTTTTTTATAATTTGTAACATTAGCATAGTAGACGGTTTTACTATAGAACTTTGCCTAATATATTTTCGATTACGTGTTAAAAAGCATTTTAGCGAGAATAACGACACTGACTTGTTTTGCTTGATAATTGATTGCATGTGCTTTGTTTGCATCATTTACCTTGTAGTATATATAGTGTAGTATCTAATAGTGTAAGGTACCAAGAAAGCCGTAGTAATGAACTGTGTAACCTCGTGCAGGCAAATCAATACTAACAACACTTTCTTTATGGTCGTTATATACTATTATCTGCAAAACAGGAAAGGTGTCGGTGTTAACGCTTTCCTAGAAAATATATAGAGGTATAGTTTTGTAAATAATTTCTATCCCCCCCTGCCAATTTAATGATCGTAGCTTCACACTATCTCGAGATCTTATCCGCCATAGGGGTAGTTCAAAAATGTCAAAGGGCACGAAAGTGGATAGACACTTTATATTAAGAAAGTCATGCTGCTGTCCTCCAACAGAGCACAAAGTATTTGATACAGTATTTTTGTACAACATGACAGAATACAAAGTCAATACATAGGATAGCCACTTTTTCATTCTGTAGATAGGTAATATGATCCGTTTTCTACACTTTCCTTAAGAAGTTATACTGTCCTCGACTAGAATTATTTAAAAATAGACATGGAGCCTTAAGGGACGTACGTACGTACGTAGCCCCATGTATTTATAATTTTTCTCGTATAATATTGCACAAAACGAAACTCTAAATAAAATCTGTTTATGAATTACTATTACAGGTACCTACAAGAGAGTTTCTTTAAGGGAATGTCAGGGTGGCGGATAGAAAAATTTGAAATTAAGCAAAATGTGTATCTGTTGCTATGTTAATTAAAAAAATAATACGAAAAAATTCTTGTAAATACATAAAACAATTCATATAGATCCGGTACAGACTTCTCCAAACAGTTTAGAACAATATTTTAACGATAAATACGAACTTGCGGATCAGATAAATTCATAATCCACCTTGTCGAACGCAAATGCGGCTATGCATTTTTTATTATATCTATTTGGTGCCACCGCCCCGCAATTATCACTAGCAAAACTATTGATTATACTCCATTGTTCATTGTTATTAATTTTTCAGCAACAAAGTTAATTTGGAAACGCAGAGAATCTGTTGTATAATTTCCATACAAAGTTATTCCAATAATACGAATATTGTAAACGGCAAGATTTTATTAATGGCACAAATGCATAATTTACTTGTTTGTTAATAACATTAGTATGTAATTAAGTGAAACTTTTGTAAATAGTTTCATCACAAAGATTAAAAAAGTCTATACTTATATCTAGCAGAGTTTGAGCTAGTATCTTTTAATCGAATTTAATACGAATTAACAAATCTTATTGTTTTAATATTTTACATCAAAAAATAATAATATAGTTTTAAATGTACAAAACGCGCCGCAGTAGTCGTGCTGAATTTCAGTTTTAGTAATTTTTGCAGTGCAGTAATGTTAGACAATATATATTAAAAATAAAGTAACTGGTTTATAGGTACCTGTAATAAACATTCATAAACATATTGGCTTTCTTATATTTTAGTTTTGTGCGATATTATTCGAAAAAATTATATTTACGTACACAAATGAAATTTAATATCGGAGCTATATTGTAGGATATTTCGAGTAAAATTAACATAAAGAAACATACTACTCTTTTTACAGTATATTATCAGAAGAAAGTTTTTAGGTTTTGGAGTTTAAATACCTCTCATCTTTTAGAGGTGACAGATTTATAAAAAATCTTCTTCCCGCTCCTTTCGTGATTGGAATGTTGTCCATTTCTATATGCCAATAAGTTATAATTTCTGGCCTATCAATGTTTATCAGGCTGTATAGAATTAATCATAGGATTGGGGTGGCTCAGTGGTAAGATAGCCAAGCTTTGAATATAGTAGTCCAAATGCTTCCCGGTTCGAATCTCTCCAGGGTCGGAAATTTTTCTAATTGTTTGGGTGATCGGTACTGGGTCCCAGTCTCCATTTGCCATTGGGGATCAAATTAATCGCTTTCCTCGTGTTACCATCGCACTAGCGGAATAACAAGATCATATACACAAAAATACACCACACACCAGGCCGGTTAAGCATAGTTACGCACCAACACGGTAACCCGCACAGTCGGGCCCTGTTGTGCATTGCACAAACTAGCTTAGCCTTGCCTCACACCACAGCATGGGCCTATAAGACCTGTGAACCTGTGAATAGAACCCGCAGTGGAATATATTTACATCTTAAATCAGTATTACGTTTTGACAACTTGTATGAAGCTAACTTGTTTTCTTACTCCATAGGCCAATGGCTTGATAATTACCTACAGTGAGTACGGTGTGTCTTCTTTGCTGTTAGGCAGAAGGCTAGCCTAACCCGTCGAGCAGCGAAGTGCCACTATATGGTTTACGATTGTCAAAAAAGTGCATATGACAACCGGGACCGACGGCCTTACGTGCCTAGCCGGTTACATATGCCACATGTTCGTACTAAACACCGCAGATGAAACTAATAATTTTTTAAAATACTGTTGAAGATCTTTAAATATACATCGATAAACTCAACAAATTTAAGCACTCGCATAAAGCAGAAAATTTGATTTAAAAGTTTTCTAATTGTCAAAAAACAGTTTCGATTAATTCCTGTATTCGCCAACATTTGAAAATTATTTTATAATTATGAATTTCCTAGGAACAATTTTCATTTTCCCAAGAACAGCTCAATTTAAATATTTCTACTTAGCACAATAAATTGAAATGCAGTATTGTATTCCAAATGCTATGCTGATTTTAAAAATGTTAAATATATATTCAATTTGAAATAAGAATATTTGTGGTTACTTCCGCCAAATTAGAAGTGAACAATAGTGTTTTATGGAATATACAGGGTTTCTCAGGGATTTGCACTACAGGGAAAGATTCATTTGAAATTATATTTTCCCTATTTTGTGCCCAGAATATGTTGGGAAAGAATTAGACTTATTTTTAACGACTGTTCTTCGTTGCGAACCACCGAAGTATCTAATAAATTCGCTCTGGAATAGAAGTGTTTACATTTTCCGTGGATCGGAGCCCAAGTTAAGCTGTAGGTTCTGTATGTCTATGGTATTTTAAAACGCATAACACAAGCATAGGAGAGAAACTTACTGCTACTTAACTCTCGTAAGAAATAAAGAACTTGAAGAAGAATTAGCTTGATGTATATTTCAGTGTTATCTTGGTTATTCATTCCTTAGCTTCTAATAATTATTAACATAAATGTTCAATTTACTCATTCAGTAACGAGTAAGTGATTTTTAATTTCAAAAGCTTATAATTTTTGCAGGCACAAATATGTACAATTTTTAGCTTTTTAATAATGTTTAACGTAACTTGACTTTTTAGATGTTTGTATTTATAGCAGCGTGTATGTTATTGATATCTATAATCAAAATATTTAGTTCTCTAGCCCAGTGGTTCCCAAAAGTATGGATCACGGGAGTATTTCCAAAAACAAAACAAAATGCCTTTTCTAGACATTTATTTCGGTCTTTCACAAAGTAAATAAATATTACAATTTTCAATAAATGCAAGAACCTAAACATAAAAACAAGTTGCAAAGTAAAAACATTAATGCGATGTATATGCCTATTTTTTAGAAACTAGCTTATCAAATCTGGGCTCTGTATTCGATACAGAACAATAATATCATTTTCAAGTTTGAGGCGATTTCTTACTTTTGTTTTAATGGCAGCGATAGACGAGAAAATTAATTCGCACAAATATGATGTAGCAAATAGCACCAAACACTTTATAACGTTGTCCCCAAGCTCGGGGTATTCTTTTGGTCCAAACCTGATCTACTGTCTGGGAAAAAGAAGTCTAGTTTCAACACTCCATCGCATGATGTTTCAATAAGTTTTTCTTTCATATTTGTCGAAATTTCAGCTTGTTCAACGAAATTGTTTAAAAAACTAATTCAGTATCTATCTGTGATTGTCATAACTGTTTTCAATTTCTTTGGGGAAATAGTCAATGAACTGTTGTTTTAAATTGTGCAAACTAACTTGCATATTTGCACACTTCCTCAGAATTTATTATGTTATCATCCTTAACTAAGTCTTCCATGAGTTCTTGAACGCAGTAGAATGAACCAAACTTGGTTTTTCCAATTGAAGTTGCAAACTGCTATTCTGAGTGTTTCAGTGCTCGAAAATATCAGGGAAAGCCGCATATGAAAGCAAAGGAAATTGGAAAATATGTTCTCATATTGCAGTTTCTCATCTTTCAGGTACATCAGAAGTTCCGCTTTTAAGTGAAAAATCTTTTCAAGACGTTACCCCTCAAGAACCATCTTACTTCAATTCGATAAAGAAGATTTGCATATGAAAAACCCATGTGTTCAGAAATTTTTCGAAAAATGTGATTCTGCAATGCTTTTCCCTTGATGGAATTTACCACTTTAATCACATTCTTTCAAAACATAATCCATTTCAAAAGGAAAAGATTTTGATGCAAGAGCTTCTGGATGTAAAAAAAACAGTGTAACCATGTAGCATTTGGCATTATCTCTTTTAATCTGACAATAAGACCAAATCGATGTCCTTTCATAGTCTTGGTGCCATCGGTTCATATAGCAACGCATTTTGGCCAGTCAATCTGACTTATTAGTACTTTGCATGAAAGTGTCGAATAAACCATTTTCGGTGGTATTAACCTCTAATGGAGCACAAAATAAAATATCTTTTGTAATACCATGTCCAGTATTGTACTTACAAATGCTCTATAATGGGCACAATTAAAAATATCCGTGGATTCGTCCACCCGTAATGAGAATACGTGCACTTCTTAATATTTTAACAACTTGTGTTCGAATATCTTCTGCCA
>JABXWE010016440.1:0-16980 GCA_014611495.1 Limonius californicus | reverse complement strand
TATGCCCAATTAACGTAAAATTCAGGCCAAGGACTTCGGTTCCTAAAAAATTCTTTCCTAAATTGATTTTGTTCTGCGTTTGAAAACAAATGACACTAAAAATGATGCTATGCCCAGTTATCGTAAAATTCAGGCCACGGACTTCGGTTCATAAAAAATTATTTCCTAATTTCAGTTTGTTCTGCTTTTGGAAACAAATGACACTAAAAATGATGCAATGCCCAATTATCGTAAAATTCAGGCCAAGGACTTTGGTTCCTAAATAATTTTTTCCTAAATTGATTTTGTTCTGATTTTGAAAACAAATGACACTAAAAATGATGTTATGCCCAATTATCGTAAAATTCAGGCCAAGGACTTCGGTTCCTAAAAAATTCTTTCCGAAATTGATTTTGTTCTGATTTTGAAAACAAATGACACTAAAAATGATGCTATGCCCAATTATCGTAAAATTCAGGCCAAGGACTTCGGTTCCTAAAAAATTCTTTCCTAAATTGATTTTGCTCTGATTTTGAAAACAAATGACACTAAAAATGATGCTATGCCCAATTATCGTAAAATTCAGGCCAAGGACTTCGGTTCCTAAAAAATTCTTTCCTAAATTGATTTTGTTCTGCTTTTGAAAACAAATGACACTAAAAATGATGCTATGCCCAGTTATCGTAAAATTCAGGCCAAGGACATCGGTTCATAAAAAATTATTTCCTAATTTCAGTTTGTTCTGCTTTTGGAAACAAATGACACTAAAAATGATGCTACGCCCAATTATCGTAAAATTCAGGCCAAGAACTTCGGTTCCTAAAAAATTTTTTCCCAAATTGATTTTGTTCTGATTTTGAAAACAAATGACACTAAAAATGATGCTATGCCCAATTATCGTAAAATTAAGGCAAGGACTTCGGTTCCTAAAAAGTTCTTTCCTAAATTGATTTTGTTCTGATTTTGAAAACAAATGACACTAAAAATGATGATATGCCCAATTATCGTAAAATTAAGGCAAGGACTTCGGTTCCTAAAAAGTTCTTTCCTAAATTGATTTTGTTCTGATTTTGAAAACAAATGACACTAAACATGATGCTATCCCCAATTATCGTAAAATTCAGGCCCAGGACTTCGGTTCCTAAAAAGTTCTTTCCTAAATTGATTTTGTTCTGATTTTGAAAACAAATGACACTAAAAATGATGATATGCCCAATTATCGTAAAATTAAGGCAAGGACTTCGGTTCCTAAAAAATTCTTTCCGAAATTGATTTTGTTCTGATTTTGAAAACAAATGACACTAAACATGATGCTATCCCCAATTATCGTAAAATCCAGGCCCAGGACTTCGGTTCCTAAAAAATTCTTACCTAAATTGATTTTGTTCTGCGTTTGAAAACAAATGACACTAAAAATGATGCCACGCCCAATCGTCGTAAAATTCGGGCCAAGGTGTTCGGTTCATAAAAAAATCTTTTCTAAATTCAGTTTGCTCTGCTATTGAAAACAAATGACTAAAAATGATGCTATGCCCAATTATCGTAAAATTCAGGCCAAGGACTTCGGTTCCTAAAAAAAACTTTCCTAATTTGATTTTGTTCTGCTTTTGAAAACAAATGACACTAAAACTGATGCCACGCCCAATTGTAAAATTCGCGCCAAGGACTTCGGTTCCTAAAAAATTCTTTCCTAAACTGATTTTGTTTTGCTTTTGAAAACAAATGACACTAAAAATGATGCCACGCCCAATTGTAGTAAAATTCGGGCCAGGGTGTTCGGTTCATAAAAAACAACTTTTCTAAATTCAGTTTGTTCTGCATTTGGAAACAAATGACACTAAAAATGATGCTATGCCCAATTATCGTAAAATTCAGGCCAAGGAGTTCGGTTCCTAAAAAATTCTTACTTAAATTGGTTTTGTACTGCTTTTGAAAACAAATGACACTAAAAATGACCCCATGCCCAATTGTCGTAGAATTCACGCCAAGGACTTCGGTTCCTAAAATATTCTTTCCTATATTAAGTTTGTTCTGCTTTTGGAATAAATGACACTAAAAATGATGCCATGCCTAATTGTAGTAAAATTCGTGCCAAGGACTTTGGTTCCTAAAAAATTATTTTATGAATTCAGTTTTGTTCTGCTTTTGGAGACAAATGACACGAAAAACATGCCCAAGTGTCGTAAAATATGGGCTTGGGACTTGATACCAAAAAAATAACTCTCGTTTTCAAACAAATGAGGAAAAAGAAGATTTTTTTTTTCAAAATCGACACAGTGGTTTATATTTTTGTTAAATAATTGTGTACATTATTTTCAGCTTTTGGAAATAAATGAGTAAAAACATGAGTAATATTTAAAATATTTAAAAGCGAGCACAATAATTTACCTTCTTAGAAATTTCTTTTTATTTTTAGGAAGAAATGATACTAAAAAATTCACTATTTAAAATTTCGTCAGAACGAAGCCAAAGATCTACTTTTTATCAAACATATATAAATTAAAATTATACAAGAAAATTTTGTCTTGGTTTAATTTAAACTTTTGTGTAAAAAACATACCTCCGTTTAACAGTTTGTGTAATCAGGCCAAATACATGAATTTCAAAAAAAGTTTTATAGTAAACGCAAATATAGAAATTATGGAAAATGAAACATAAAAAGCGCCTTAATTTCTGGTAAAATAAACCTGAGGAAATTGTTAAGTAAACAACGTTCAGTTCGTATAAAAGTTTGCACAATTCATTAAACATTTTCGAAGTTACAGAGTGCTTACTTAATTAAGTATTACTAATTCACATTTTAATCTAGTTATATAACCAGATCACTAGATCTTCCGTTTGTAAGTTTCACCCGGTTGTTTGAAAACCATAACCCCAAATTTTAAAAGCGATGTTAAATATCCTTTTTTCCACGTAAATATCGTATAACTAAGACAATAATGATAATTCCCACCAAACAACCGTTGAAATCCCTTAATAAAGGGTTGCAACACAAACCCAGCAACCCAGTTATTATACTATCAGATATTTTGTATAAATGCGATTCAAAATATTGTAATCTAATTCGCGCTGCCCGGAATCGACCGGAGTCGATGCTGTAGTGACGTCACACTCCGGGGTCCAATACCGGGCCCCAAACCCGCCCCACTTCGACGTCCTCACGTAAAACCGGCAAAACGCGCGGGGAAACGCCATACCATTGACTACTTTCGCGTTGGTTGATTTGAAAACGTCTCTCATTCTGTGTTTTGAAGTGCAGTGATCGACGAAGTTTTCTTGTGCCATTTTGGATTTCCCATTAATTTTGTAGGATAACTGATTTCAAATATATTTGATTTGTCGAAGGTAGGATTATTTTTTAACCTGAATTTGAATAAAATTTTATATTTTTATTTATGGCGTAACACTTCGTTTTTAAAGAAAATAAATTGTTTAAGACAAAGTTTCAAAAAATGGGATCAATATTTAATTAGATTCATAATGGGGTAATTATTTAAAGATGATACTTTAATTAAAAATAATTAAATGAGAAAAGTATCTTTAAAAGTTGTCTTTGAAATGTGAAAAAAATGCAATCAACAATGCAGCTCGCTGTAATGCATCTGAACGCATTCACACTTGAGAAACGCTGGTATAAATTACATAGTCGTGTGTAATACAGTACGATAAATAACAATTAACATTTCAATCTCAATTACAAATACAATGGAAGTAAATTTACTTGACTGGCTCGGCTATTGCAGAATAGGGAGCAAAAAACATTTTCGTTTTTTTTTTGCTTTATTAAATCTCGCTTCATTTTACGAGTTACGCCTCTTCACAGCCGGTCTTCAGTCTCCATTAATTACATTTTAATATTAATTGCGTTTCGAAGAAGATGCTGCTGAAAAGGCCCTTAATGTGTGGGTCTCTTCAGATTTACATGCAAATTTGACTGTACATAGGGTGTTCTTCAAAACGGTATGTATAATAAAAGTTTTGGAAAATTAACCACAAATATGGTGCAAGTTCGGGCTATCTAGGTGGCTAAACCACTCTACTAAACCATGGTTAATGAAATTATCCACAATTGAGTAGTAAAATATGTCTTTTACGGTTTTTCGTATGTTTGCACAGCATTTACGACGTGAATGATTACATTAGCAGAATTTAAATTGATTGATATATACATTAATGTAAGTTTAATATTAATTACTTTTCGAAGATGACTTAAAAGGCCCTGTGTAGGTATCTTTCGATTTACTTGCAAATTTTACTATAAACAGGGTGTTTCCTAAAACGATATGAGTCATAAATGTTCTTGAACATCAACCAGACTGCAGATATGTGGGTACGGTGCAAGGTCAGGTGATTTAGGCGGCATAATAAGGAGAATAAACGATGGTTAATGAAGTGATCCACCCAAGTATGTAGTGAAATGTGCTACCGCACCGTCTGGCACACTTCTACATAGAATTGCCTATTTAAATTTTGGATTAACAATTACTATTTTAATTGACAGATTACCTTTCTATTTACTTGCAAATTTTACTATCAGTAGGATCTCACCTAAGACAATATCATTCATAAATGTTCTTGAACATTAACCAGAATACAGATATGTGTGTACAGTGCAAGGTCAGGTGAACTAGGCGGCTAAATAACTCGATTAAATGGTGGTTAATGTAATGAAATGTGCTACCGCACTGTTTTGCAGAGCAATTCCTACTTAAACAGCCCATTAACATTTGTAATTGATAGATTTATTTCTAAAATTTCAATAATAATTACTTTTCGGCGAAGATAACTTAAAAGGCCCAGAACGCGTCCGTACCTTTCAATTTACTTTACTATTCCATTACTATTGTAATTGATAGATTAATTAACTAAATTTAAAAATTAATTACTTTTCGAAGACGACGACTTAAAAGGCCTTGAATGCGTGAATACTTCACGTGCAAATTTTGCTATAAACGATTTCAATCATTAATAAATTCAGTTACGTATGTACGGTGTAAAGTCGGGCGATCTATGCGACTAAGCGACTGCATCAAAGAATACCTACAAAAAGATGTTCTTAGAGTCCTTTTTCCACTTGAATGACTTCATTAAGTTTTTAAGTCATGATTGATAGATCGTGGGACTCTGCTGATGGGATTCGCAAAGAGATATTCGTGTTGTTGCGCAACGCCTCCAAAATTAATTAATCGAAGCAAACACTAGTATGTAAGCTGCTCATTAATTTAAATGAGAAACACAATTATGATTATGACCTCCTCGCGAATAAGCGTCTTCATAGCAGAGAGGAAAATAGCGATCGGGAGAAGTACACGAAGAAATCAATATCAAGACAACATTTCTCGCATTCACTTTCCTGCAGAGAAATGTCGGCGCCTTGCCGGATTTTAAATTGCAAATGTGTTTGGCTCGGAATCTTTATGCTTTTATGCACTTGGTACCGTTTGCCAAAGCTGACCCAACTAAACTAGGATTTTAATGGGCATCCATCGGGCTCCATGCATGTATTCCACAAAAGAATGCTTGTGAGTTCGAACAGAAATAATAGCAATTCGTTCTGTTCGTGCTTCGACTTAATTAACGTTACGCAATGATAATTAATTGGAATGTGCGCGAAAACGGGGTGAAAATTTCGGGGCTTGATTGATGAACTGCCCGGAAATACAACCAGGTTAATTTTTGGTTCCAGGTTTCAGCATAAAGAGGGTTTTAATTTAGCAAACAAAAAGTTTTTAATTTAATTACGAGATAATTATGACGAATTATAATACGATTTCTCATTTGAATAAGCTTTATCGTTGCTATTTAAATTGGCCGATGGCGATAAGATGGACAAAATAACGCAGCGGGGGTAAAGGCGAGGACCTCATCTATAAACATTTTAAATGTAAGTTTCGTAAAGTACCTTATACTATAGTACAGTAATTTGTACAAGCGATAATTATTTTGTAATTGAATTCAGATTTATAACATTTAAAATGCCCAACAGCCTACCCAAATGTAAAAAAACCTTCAATATAGGTTCTAATAACACTAAAATCCGAATACTCAGTATTATAATCCTTAGGAGAAGCAATGAAAACTAAATCTTATATTTTTGTAAAACGTACAAAAAAAAGTTGTATGGCTAAGAATTGTGAGAAGAATGTCATTTATTATTCCTCAAACCTGCTGCCTTATATGACGTAATTACATAACCTTATTTCAAGAAACGTAAGATTTAAAAATAGATTAATATTTAAAGGTACTTGAAAGATTTTATAATGACTACTTTATTCCTGATACAGGGTCCCAGCTAATTAATGCGTATACATAACCTCACACATTTGCATGACATTAGCTGTAATAAAACACAAATATAAAATAAACTAATTCGCAAATGTATATTGTGTAATCTGTTTCTATACAAAGATTTGTAGTGTTAAAATAATCACTCTTCGGGTTTAGGACCATTTTCCATTATTTCCTTAGTAGTATGGCTAGTTTTCGCAGTGGTCACCCTCTGCACGTAATACGTAATACGTCTCAGAAATCAATTTTGGGGTTAGTTAAATTTTTTATAATCAGGTAAGTCATCAGGAAGTTTTGCATGGTATCCTTCAAAGCAGTTTTGTAGTGTTAAAATAATCACATTTCGGGGTTTAGGACCATTTTCCATTATTTCCTTAGTAGTATGGCTAGTTTTCGTAGTGGTCACCCTCTGCACTTATTATTGGTAATATGCTCTGTCTCAGAAATCAGTTTTGCAGCCCGATTTTGAGGTTAATTAATTTTTTTATAATCAGATAAGTCATCAGGAAGGTTTGCATGGTATCCTTCAAAGTCGTTTTGTAGAGAATACCCTAAATCCTACTTTCGTCCCCTTTGAAGAGTAACTGTAATAAAAGAAAATACTTCCGCATTACTTTTAAAAACAACTGTTTGCATGTAGTTGTAACTTAAAATTATAATATCAATGACTTCGCACCTTTGACGGGTAGCTATCAACCGACTGAGGTATCTACATTGTCGATTATTGAAGCATCTTGCGCAGTGGGCGAGGATCTGTTTTGTACAGCGGACTTCGGGATAGCTAAATACTTTTGTAAATAATATACAGGGTGATTATAAACATGTACAAAAACCACGTATAGCTGATGTTATTTAACATCTAAATTACCTAGTAATCGTTTTTAAAATTCGGCACCGTTACGGAGGTATTACGCTCCAACGTTTTTTCTTTACATAAATTCACTAAAATATAAATAACGTTTCTGTTTCTTCTCCAACTTGATAATCTTCGTTGTTTTGGAAAGCTAACAGACCAAGCTTCAAGAAAAATGTAGTTGTGTGTTAAAAGTGGATAAAATCTGACTCAGAAGTGAAACTTATTGTGTAAAAATGTGCAAATTAGGTGTATGTATTTAAATTGTCATTTCCATTGGAAACTGTTAAATAACTCTTTATATACTACATTTTTGAAAAAAAAATTATAAAGCCCTGTTTTAGAAAACAGAATACCACTTTAAAACCCTCAGGTTAATGATCTCGTTTTCAAGATACATATATCATAATTTGCAAATTTTTCACTTTTGGCTCAGATTTCATCCAATTGTCAGTGAATTGTATAGTTTTTCCAACTGAAAATTAAGCTTGGACTATAGGCTTCCTAAAACAAAATTTTTCAAAATGGGACAAGAAATAAAAAAGTTTTTACATTTTAAAGCACCGTACCTCCGTAACGGTGCCGAATTTTAAATTACTAGGTAATGTAGAGGTTAAATATACGTGGTTAAAGTTCATCCCACATGTTTAGAATCATGCTGTATATGTACCCGTACTCATGCGCTAGTTACAGTGAAGGTACAATATATGTATGGTTCGATTCCCCACGTTACTCTGTATGTTTTTTTTTGCTCATAGCGTGATATTTTTAGTGAATATGCCGGGCTTTAAAAAAATGTAAATAACGTTACGTTAAAAATGTGGGGGCAGTTTTAGGGACCTGATATTTATATCACTCGTAGTAAGGTAATGAGGTCCAGTAATTCATCAAATAAGCATATGTGCTTCAAATAGTATGCTGTAGGGTCAAAAACAACGGTCGCATGCCAGTTCAAATAAACGGCGAGCAACAGAGCAGGAAACCAACGTGCGAGACCAACACTGAGGGCCCAGGTTTGTCTTTCCGCATAGGTGAACCGTAAACTAACATATTGTTTGGGTTTTCTTTTAATTTTACCTGGCAGCAGATGTTTATGTGTAGTACAAGATTAACGCAGGCTATATAAAGGTGGGTTCAAACAACTGTGTTCGTTCGTTCTGGAAAGAAATTCAAGTATCTGAATGAGCTTGCTTAAACTGTAATTATAATTGACGGCAACAATAGTTCGCTATTTTAACACGAGTACTTAAGAGAGTTATAATGTCAATAATTTAAGAACCAGGTTTTTATAGCGTGTAATGGCGGGTGTCAATGCGAAGATTTCGTATCTCGTAGCGGGGTTGCAGAGAGTCTTGAGTTCAACATTAGTAGTCGCTGTATTCTTTTCCTGAAGTGACATTAATGTTAATTGTTTTATTTACTGGGGCGGGGTTGAGAAATGATATGGGCTCATACCTAACGACTGCACCATTTTTCAAGCCCATGTAACCTGGGCTTCAAACGTGCAGTGGCGCTTTGTCCTAGGTCCAACAACTTTATCGTTGATATGTCGATTAAAGTAATACATTACTTTTCCCAAAAGTATACTTAGGAAAATGTAGGATAACATATATAAGCATTAGGGCTACATCTCCAATTGGCATATAAGTCGTCAAGGCAGAAATTTTGCTGAAAATACAGTTTCTTGGGGCAGGGTTGCAACTAGTCCCCAGTCCAACAATAGTACCACTGGTGCTGCAACTCTGATAGTCATGAGGTCAGAACTTCTCCTCTCAAAGGAAGCTAGGGAAGACTGGGTCAATAATTTTAATAGTATTGTCTTGTGTGCTGGGGCGAGATTGAAGTATGGCACTGGGCCTGTAATCTTAGTATCAGTGCTATTTTACATACGGTGTGTAGTAGAAATACGTCATGGGTTACGCAATGCTCTACTGTTTTGTACTTAACGTTATTTCACATAAGAGGTGAAAAATACATGTTAATGAACTAAATTGGTTTTTAGGGGTAGGGGTCAGAGTTGCAAGGTGGCGTGGATTATGTATTGTACCGCTAGTACTGTCTCTTTCGAGTAGTCTTCATTTGGGTTGTGATCAGGTAACATGAAGTGCTAGTTATTACAATTGCGGTTTGTTATGTGGGGTGGGGTTGAGGTGTGGCGTGGGTCCCATATCAAATTAGTCCGATTTTACGTCGTACGTTAAATCCCAACCGTTTAGTTGTACTTTTTGGGTGACGCAATAGTAAGGGTAGTATTCAGAAATTTTACTGAGAATATTTTTTAAATTAATGAAATCGTTTTATACCGTGTCTTAAAGTCTGTTGAGCACTTTTCTAGGGTGAAGTTAACAGAGTTGTGGGTCACCATTGCCATATATTCATTGGGATGGGTTTGTTAAGAGGCATGAGTCCGGTTTGCAGGCTTACAAAAACCAGGTTTATTTTGCACCACTACTTAAAAAACACCAAAGAAAACTATTAACCCAATTATACAAACTCATTATTATCAATTAACGGTTTTTCTGAGGTGGCTTAACTCCCTGCGCATGTTATTACCATTTAATTAGCGATCAACAACATGAAACTGCTGGGAGTCGTTGCTCTACAATTTAAAGTTTTCCCGCACAAAATTACTTTAATTGCCAGTTAATTTTCGGAATGAAAGGAGTCTAATCACCAACCTTTTCTAAAAGCACCTTGACTGGTATTTAGTTGCATAATCTACATACAGGTGGTGAAATGCAACGGGCATGGGAATGTGAAACGCAAAAATTTGCATATTTATGTTACCATCACGCGCGCTTCGTTGCTCGTCTAGACTCGCATGTGGAAAAACCGGATCAATTTTTCAACCCTCCGTAAAAATGGGGTGGAATCACTTGGTGGCATTTACATGAACATGGTTTATCCCGCATATGATCGGTTTCGGCCCCTGTCTTATTTTTTTTTTATTAAATTTTTTGCATTTTTCCAGGGATTTAAATGTCAAAAAGTAGTTCTAAAGCATAAAAAATATAATTCCTCTTAACATTACAAAATAGTTGAAATTTTCAGCGAATTTAAATAGAAGAGATGCATGTTATGTGTGTAAAACGATTATTAGACTACGTTATTTGTTTCTTGTATATTAGTTGATATACCAACAATAAGATACTTTTTTTATTTATTTCATATCATGAAGATCATCACCATCAGAAGAAGAAAATAAGGTTAATTTTAACATCATCGATTTGTGTCGTAATTTGAAGCAGACATGCAATTTTAGAAATTTAAAACCAGGTACGTCGTAACGAGCACTCGCGCCAGTTAACAAACGTCTATTTTCTATTCATAGACCCCGGGCAAGGGCGGTATTTACCTAATAGATAATTTTATTACATATAATATTGCCTCAGATGTAAAATAAATGTTTCCAACAGAATGGTGATTTAGGAAACTACAAGTAAATACTTTTTATCAGAGTTCAGCCATTCATTCTACTTGTAAGAGTACGTCCTGGCACGACTGCAGCCGTGGACAATTCCATTTAGCATAGTTTTTAATAACTTATTATTTTCCCACGGCGCATACACGTAACGGTCTCCTTAGGTTATTGCTCATACTACACCTTCATATGTGTGCAACTTCAAAGCCACAATTAATTACATATAAAGGTTGTAGTACAAAACTGTTGCGGCTGTGAATGTAAAATCCTTGAATGCACTTGAGGCTATGGTAGTGAGCTCATCTAACTAGGCAGCATAATCAGATGTCAAACTTTCAACCTCCCAAGTTTGGAGAGGCTTTTCGAGGAATATACGAGGTGTGTTCAATTGAAACCCATCTTTGCTTTATAAAAAATTTATTCAACAATTTAATTACAAATACTTACCGTCACAGTTGAGCCCTCTATCCCATTGTTTTACTAACCAACGTATACCTTGCTCATAGAATTCTTGCGGCTGCTGATTGAAGAAGTCTTCCACGGCTATCTGTACTTCTGCGTCAGACTCAAAATGCTGACCTTTTAACGGCTCTTTCAGCGGTCCAGAAATATGGATAGCGCAAGGTGATAGATCCGGGCTATAGGGTGAATCCTCTAAAACCCTCCATTTCTTTCGTTGAGGATTTTACCACATTAGCAACATGAGGTCTAGCATTGTCGTGCAGCAAAATTATCCCACGTATAAGTTTTCCTGGGCGGTTCCGTCTTATTGCTCGATGAAGCTTGTTCAAAGTTTCATTGTACAGATTTGCATTAATATGTACTCCAGGCTCCTTAAACTCCATTGACAAGGGTCCTTCATGGTCGAAAAAGAATGTTAACATCACCTTGCCTGCACAAGGTTGTACTTTAAATTCCTTCGGTGGTGGTGAACTTGCATGTTTCCACTGCATCGACGATAACTTACCGGATGGCTCGTAGTAATGGCACCAAGTTTCGTCACCAGCACTATTAACAGAAGAAATTCATCATCATGTCTATGTGAGGTATTGGGGACAAACTTTGCTGTGACCCAGATTACGAACAATACTATGGACAGATCCTACACTCGCACCAACAGTTTCTGAAATTTCTCTAATTTAATTTCGACGATTTTCTCTAATAAGGCCTTCCACACACGCCATATTGTTTTCTGTTAATTCAGTACACCGTGCACCTGGTCGCGGCCGATCCATAGTCCCTTCTTCCATTCTTAAATTTTCGGCACCATTCCTTCACAGTTGGGTACGCAATACATGCATTTCCATACACTGCTTGCATTCACGTATTAATCTGCAATGGCTGGACACCCTCAGCGCATTAAAATCCTAGGACCGCACGCTGATCAAACTTGGACGGATTTTCAACAACAAACGTCACTTCAAAATCGAAGTATTAAGAGTCCGAATCAAACGCAGAAACGCATTAATGTGTTGCTTACAAACACTACTAACATTAACAAACGGCATTTGAATTATTGCATTTGTTTTCAAGGCTAAATTGATCAAAGATGGGTTTCCGTTGAACAAGCCTCTTATTTGGAAATTACCATACAGCAGCCCCCTTTTGGAAAACCCAGCCAAGTGAGATCTAATATTTTTAGTTACGTGGTTTGTATCTAAATATTTTTTATAGATATTCCGAAAACTTTACTAATCCTGAAATATGAAAATTGAGATTGGTCCGCAAAGCTTGTACCGCTTAAATGCGACGTATTTGGAAATAAAATGAATTCTTCATATTCACATCTATATTTTTTTAATTATTAGTTTTTAGTTTAAATGTTGGCAAACAACCCTGAAAGCTGCATGCGTAATCCTGCGAAAAAAATTCACTTAGAACGTAATAAGAGCAATTTATAGAATACAATAACAATTGAAAATGTTACGACAAACGTATAAATGTAAATATTGCTCGCAGAATTCACATAAAGCTAGACCTGTTTTATGTCATTTCCAGCAAAAACTGACGTAATACAAGAATAATGTGCTATTCTCACGTGCATTTTTAGAAAGATACGAAATGCGCTCACGTATACAATCATTGGCAAGCAACATTTTATTAGTATCTCGTTATTGTGCTATAAATATAACCCGGTACTTTTGATTTACTCTTCGGTTATTTAGATTGACCATAAATGGTAAACATATTCTCCGTTACGGTATTTACATTGAAAAGCGTTCTTGGAAACCTTGTAACATTTTAATTATAAGTTTAACCTGTACAAGGGGATCGTCATTTAAAAAAACACTTCCAAAGTTATCAGATCAACAGGTGAGTGGTTCATACTTCAATCAGTTTTTTTTGAAAATGTGAAGTCGTAGAAACCACGATCTGACATACAGGCACGATACAATTTTGATTATTGAATCATACGGGGTATCAATAAATAATTACATCTGCTTCAATCACGGGGTATAATTTTGAGGTTATGTTGTTTGTTTAACCACTATCAGGCTTGTACATTACGTGATCTTGATTTAGTTTGTGTACAACAGCGGCAAGACAACCTGAAACCCTTTCGTGTTCTACAAACCATGGGTTCGCTTTTTCTATTTCGCGGGGTGTTCTTACCTTGTCTTACTTGTTGTTCAATGGGCGTCAGGCAGAGTGAGAACAGGAGACGAAAAGAAATTCTGTTTGCACATCAAGTTATAAACAACTCTCGAATGAGTGCATTCCGTCACGCTTGGAGAGTAAACAAAAACGTAACCTCAAAGCACGCTTGTCAAGTCAAAATTAATTAGCTCTGATTAGTATATGGAATTTGATGCGGTTATTGTAGCGTGGACATAGAACATACATGTAAAATAAATTGTGTTTGCTTTGTGCTGTCCAAGTGTGACATCCTATTTGCATACTGGACCTCGTTTCTGTAAAATTTGGATTTATAGATCTCAGATTGGCAAACAACAAACTATATTTGAACCGGGAGCCACAAAATTTTCTAATTTCAAAGTAATGTAACGTTGTACAAATGAAAACACAAGAAATGAGTGGCTAAGTATACACGCTTTACATACATATTGGGTTAAAATTAATGTTAAAAAGTAATTAATAACTTTCAGTTGATTTAACCCCCACTGTGCTCTTGCTTGGTTCGATATATGCTATTGTATGGGGTGCATTGAATACCATTGACGGTGATACATTAACTAATTGCCTAGCTTCCACCTTGTTCAAGTCCGCCACCATCGCTACTGTGAACTTAATAAGATGATCAGTCAATTACGAAACCTGAATGGCAACACGCGTTAATGTTTTGAGGTTAGGTTACGATGTAATATCGGCGTTCAGCATACAAAATAACGCGCGACGACCAATGAAGTTGCGTTCATAGAAACTACAGTCTAAATTCTTTGTCGACGTCTCCTGATACCTCCTTTCAATCCGTAGATTGGTTTGTAGCGCTCCAACTGTTTCTGTTACCCATTCTTTCCATCTCGGTGTAAAAGTAGTAACGTATTCCACCGCTTGTTTTGTGTATTCAAGGCGTGGTCGTCCTGTTCCTGGTCTTCCTTGCCTTTGTCCTTCCATCACATTTTATTACTAACTGTGTCTCTATGTATGACCTAGCCATCTATGTCTTCTCTCTTATACTGTCTTCCTCGCTTATTCCCAGGACTTCTATGTTTGTGGTTCGATGAGACCATTATATTTTTGAAACCCTTCTCCACACCACATTTCTAATGCTTCCATTGATCTTTTGTCGGGTGGGCTCATTGTCCATGTCTCAGAACCATATAGTAATATACTTCAAATTAGGCTGTTTATTAGTCTTTTTTAAGGTTTAGACATATATTATGTGAGCATAAGAGGTTTTTCTTTCTATTAAATGTAGATTTCATTTCAGTGATTCGTTGTTTAATATCGGTTGAGCTTCTTCCATCTTCTGTTATTTTACTGGCCAGGTATTTAATTGTCTTCTCCTTTCCTATCATTTATTGTGACGCTAACTTCTTGTGGCACTTTGAAATTACCATCCATATACATTTTAGTGATCTTTTAAGTTAGTTTCATCAAGCGATGTCGTCCGGAACCTCAGAATTTATATTCTTTCTGCATTTACTAATACCATGGTGAAGAACTCTTTGCATTCTACATATGTATTGAATATATACAGTGATAAGTTGCATCCCTATCATCCTATTTTTGTTTGAATAAGTTACCAATACAAATTTTTCGTGTAAGTATTATTTTCGTTCCCTACCACTTCAAGGGGTTTCACTGTTCGTACTATAGTAACATCGGTAACAATAATAATATTACTTATAGTGTTGTTACATTTTTTTTATACTAGTGCTACAGAAGTTGATAGGTAGTATTTATTCTTTTTAAGCAATCTGTTTGTGGCAAAAGTATTATTGTGTGAATTCACTCTTAACCACTGCCAGTCATAATAGAAATCTAGCAGCAGCCTTTAAGCAAACCAAAATTACCCTTTGGCATCGTTCAGATGGTTATATTACGTCCTCGTTATCGATAAGAAATTTACACTATTATTTTGTGCGATTGTGCTCAGCTTTTTTTTAATTTGAATATTTTCATTAATCTTGGCAAAGATTTTGAGATGCCATCGTTGGAATTAATTGAAGCTGGCACAAACATATTCTTTTTTTTTGTATAATTAATTACTTTGTATTTGCTAGCACCCTCCTTACAGTAGCGAACTATTTGATATTATCTTAACTATAACGACATAATGAGCTTTTAATGTCGCGTTTCCTTCTGTGAC
This sequence comes from Limonius californicus, assembly GCA_014611495.1. Taxonomy (NCBI): domain Eukaryota; kingdom Metazoa; phylum Arthropoda; class Insecta; order Coleoptera; family Elateridae; genus Limonius; species Limonius californicus. The sequence goes on along the minus strand of JABXWE010016440.1, from coordinate 1,665 downwards.
AGAAATCAATTAATAATGTGCATAGATATAGAAACTATAAAACTTTCATAAAATCGCAATTAATTACGATAGTGCACTATGTCCAGTATTTGTTGCAAAATACCATTATCACTCTATGACGATTCACACAGATGAACTGACGTCATCCAGATCCTGACGTTGTTCATGGACATATGTTAAATTTGCCACTCGACGAATCCTCGACATGCAGGAATCTGCATAAACCTGTTAAAATCCTTTTTTTTTAATCCAAGCTGCTAACGTGTGTGCGGTCCCAACTGCCGAACTTCAATCCCGTTCAAAGCTTACATTTTTGATGGTCCACGCATGTAATTACCATATAACCCGCTGTCCTAATCTACAGTCGCAGGAGGCTTCAGTTTTCTGGCCGTAAAATGGAAATTAGGATATGCATTGTAGGTTGTGACGCACCGAGCGGCTCGTAGTTGCGCAACGCGATGACTCATCGTGTAATCCTAATGGAAGAAGACGAAGAGATTTATTGCGCCTTCGTCTCCCTGAGGTCGAGAAGTTTATCGGCATTTGAACGATTACTATGTCTGCAAATCATAGTTATCGAGTGGAATTTTGGAACCGTTACTACTCTAATCGTAAAAATTATGGAAAATTTAGGTGGCAGTGGTGTTTATCAGCATAAATAATGTATGTAGGTGGAAATTTCGTATGGAAAGTGTGGAATGGTGGCGTTACTATCAGAATCATAACTTGCTAAGGAACATTGTTTTAATTTTCAGGTGGTAGCCGAAGGTAGGTTTATTTTCTAACGTTTGTGATAAGGTTAATCTACACGATCAGATACACAAACATAACATGAAATAAAGCAGAAAACCCAATGGGGGCAGTTTTCTTTCTGATCAGTAGACCAAAAAATATGTTACAAAATAACAAAACAACAAGGAGTAACATAAAGCATTTTACAGCCATTCTAATTTTGTATTGAAATTACCAAAATGAAAGTGAATATTAGGCTGTATTCAAATGTCGAAAGTTTTTGTGCGGAAATCCTGCCCTACAATAGAACTTTCAACTGGAAGAAAAATAAAACAAACATTTAACATTCACAAAACCGAGCGGAAATTATACACAGTAGACATGTAATTTCCGCAGCTTCCCCACTGTTTTGATCGCTAATGAGATGCACAATGCGGAAATTGAGCTAAAATTAACTAGATTTGTCCAAAACAACAAAAAAAATATATGAATTTTACTAGACTATACGAAATCTTACAGATATCATATTGGTAAAATTAATTAATTCACGACTTTTAAATCGAATTGGTACTATAATCCCAAAATTCCGACTTGAAATATAAATCGTGACTTTAATCTTTAATATTTGAATATGACTTAATTGTGTTCAATGATTATACACACCCAAACCTCGACCCTAATGCATATAATGATACTTCGGTCTTTAAATTATCCTGATTCCGTAAATTTAAACTTTAATGTACATAGATCTATCTAAGTTATATTTGAATTACATTTAAATTACTCGCAAATACTATACATATTTAACACCTAAATTTCGAATTGAATCTTTACAAGATAATTTCAGTCTGTAGATTGACTCCTTAATCCTTACAAGATAATTTCAGTCTGTAAATTGACTCCATAATTGTAATTGTAATATACTTAGCTATA
>JABXWE010016438.1:0-15024 GCA_014611495.1 Limonius californicus | reverse complement strand
ATGTGGTCGCGTTGGGCGTTGTGGGCAGAATATAGCTTTGGGCGAAGTGTCGTAGACCCGTACGAAACATGATTCAAGAGCACCGATATGGTATTGCCAGAAGTATTCAAGCAACTTTAAAGATTGGTGTGAAAGCAATTGACATGGCATGGTGCAGGTCTACAGTGGATCGCTTTGACAATGGATCGTCTCATTTGGTGTACAATATCATTACAGGTGATGAAACGTGGGTACACTGCTATGATCCCGAAAGAAAGCAACAGTCGGCAGTTTGGGTCTTTGAGAACGAATCAGCTCCAACAAAAGTTGTTCGTGAAAATAGTCGAAACATGATGGTCGCCACATTTTTTGGAGTTACTGGACATGGTTTCACTGTAGCACTGGAGGATCGTCGTACTGTTAATGCCGAACGGTTATGGTATACTACAGATTATTTGCCTCAAGTTCTCCAAAATGTTTGCGAAAAACGTCCAAGAGGAACGACTTAGTATTTGAATGCCCAAAACATGTTTTTCTTCAACTTTAAGTCCAAATAGCATTGTTTACTCGTTTCATTTTTAACCCGTATGTGGTGGCGCTTTCACGGATAGTCTCTAAAAAATCGTCGTACTTACGTATCGACGGAATGGTAAAATTGTCTAATTGCCGTGTATTCCTTCTTAAAGCGTGAAATAGTGTTGATATTGTTGTAAAAAATAAAATGCTCTAGAACTTTCCAACATTTCATAATTTTTGCAAATGTGCTTACAAGATATTCGAGACACTTCAGTAATTTTAGTGATACTTCACAGTTATCAACAACTTCACTATATGCAAATTTTACTATCTACTATTATCTAGCCAAAAATGTCAACAATACGTTATTGCATTGTGTTTTGTAGACAATATACCCTTTCATGTTAAAAATAGCTTATTGATCATTATTTTTATTTTTTATAACAAATTGTGTAATATGTACGTAAACACCGAAAACAGTTTTATGTTGGAATTTATCAATTTATTACTCTTATTGGAGCTAGAAGAACTATTCTAGGATGTCAAAAATTATTGCAAAGTTAAACAAATTTAATACTTATAAAAGACCTGTACATTTGAAGAAAATCCCGTACTTCATTGCTAACTGTTACTAATGGATACTTAAGTTACTGCGTGTGATAAATTAAAGTATTTTCTCGTAATACCAAACAGTTTGCACAAATAATTATGGAGCAAAGTTCCCCGTTTACATCGCGTCTACCAAGAAAATTATACATCGCGTTCGTTCTCATTTGAATTTATCATTCAACCTTTGGCCATGTACTTGTATTTACTACTCATTACATTTTTAGCAAAGTTCCGAAGTCTTAAATGGTATGTTTTACATAGTCCTAGGCACTCAAAGAATCTTATCTCCCTACACTTGCCGATCCAATTCCGATCACGCACAAAACCAACCGAACAGCACTTGAGATATAATTTATCACACTGATTCACATCTTATAGCACAAAGGAACAGATTTCTAAATCAGTCAATATCTGATCACGACCAGTTGAAACATGCGTTGATCAGTCCAATACAAAGCTTCACCTTTCAAACAAAAAAAAATCACTAATTTAATTTTACAGTTCAACAAAATGGAAGTGGAGGCCGACGTTGGAGCCGAACAAATTTCCGAAACAGCAGACGCCCTTTTCGGCCCCTTGGACATAATCCTGCTGGTTGCGCTGGTTGGAGTTGGAGCATGGTGGTTGATGAGAAATAGAAACAAGCAAGATGCCATCACAGCGAACGGAAAATCGTATTCTATTCAGTAAGTTTACATAATAGTGTATTTTTGAACATGAAGCTAACACTAAATACTATATTTTTAGACCCACATCTATGACACTACAAACATCTACAGAAAATTCCTTCATAAAGAAATTAAAGACTTCTGGGAGAAGTTTGGTGGTTTTCTATGGCAGTCAAACTGGAACCGGTGAAGAATTCGCCGGAAGATTGGCCAAGGAAGGTATCCGGTATCGGCTGAAAGGGATGGTAGCAGATCCTGAAGAGTGTGATATGGTAAGTTGTTTTTTAGTTACCTAGAGTTGGACGAAATTAGTTTCGTGACTGCAAAATGAACTTTAGAACCTTGTTTGGTATCAGAGATGGATCGCATATTTCTTATCATGACAGCTGATATTTTAAATTAACCACTTCACGTCGCAATTTGCGTTTGGTGTGAGAAAAAATTTCGTGCTAGGTATTACGATTTTAAAAATCCATTTTTGTACATTTCAAGGTTGTATTAAAGCACCGTGATTATAGAATTATGAAATACTTGTATAAAGCGGCTAAATTAATGACGACGCGTCCGTTTATTAAATGGAGAAAAATGTTTTCTCGATGTTCACAGAATTGCAGTTGGCAAAATGTCTAAGGCATAACATTATGCAAAAGTGGAATTCATGTTTAACATTACTTCAGCTGTATGGGAAAGCAGAATTTAACACGTTCTGTTTAATCTTGAAATATTAGTAGAATGTACAGAAAACTAAGGCGGTAGTTACATTAGGTAAGAAGAGTTCGCACGATATTGTTCGTAAGAATCGAGTGTTACATTTAATATGAATTTGTACGAAGGTGTATGGTTAAAGCAAATTAAGAAAAATAGTAGATATACAACTGTAAACAAATATGGACCTTGCAAGTCAATTGTTCTTTATGGAAAATATTGCTCTAAAGTTCTTCGTTCTCGAAAATATGAGACGTGTACGAGTGAATGATTATTTTTTATCAAAGAATGAGATTGGGGAATGTGATAGGTTATACGACGAGCTCAGGAACCAAGATTAAAAAATTTTTGAATGTACCCGTATGACACATTCCATAATTTCTTAATCAGCTCTCTCGTGTATGAATTTGTTTGCTTTTCTAACACCATGGCCTTTCGTCAACTAAACTAAATACTTTTTCACAATTTATGTTGAATGCACCTGCTAGCAATATTCCAGTTTCATACGAATAAACATATGAAAAACAAATATTTTGATCTTCTCTCCTACGCGTGTGTTGCGCGTTTTAAAGTACCACAGATATAGAGAACCTACAGCTTAACGTGGGCTGCTAACCAAGGGAACTGTAAACCGTTCTACTCCAGAGAAGGTTTACTAGACAGAATACCTCGCTGGTTTGCGATTGCTTTGCGAGGGAGAACGGCTGTTAAAAAGCCGATGTTCCGGTACTGGAGTTGAACCCAGGACCCTCAGCGTGGAAGTCTAACGCGCTGACCTCTAGCCCTTGGCTTTGGATTCGACTAATTCGTATCCGTTCGTAAGAATTCGTACGAATAAATTATCGTACAAACTCTTATCCAGTGTAACCGCCGCCTAAGAATCTAAAATAAAAGATTGGGTGACATAAAAAGTCCTTATTCAACATACATACAATGATATATAGAACATTCAAGTCATTTTAACGAATGAAATGTAGACCTTTGCCTTGTATGATCTTAACTTATCGTTCTTATGAAGAACCAAGCTATGTCGAGCTTATAATCAGTGCATATCAAATTTGTAGGATCAACCTAACGTAATAAAATAATTATAAAGTCTAAAGCAAAGAACACATTCTTAAATTAATATTTGTAATTCATAACCCAGTGTTAATTATTGCATATAAATGAGTTAGCAGAAAGACAATATACCATGGCGCAGTATGCAATTACTGACATTTAGGCTTGTTCCCCTGTTATTGGAAAATTACGAAGGACAAGGACTTGCAGTTTTGTGATGGCGTGTCGAAATCAACTGAAAGGAAATAAATTTTTGTTTATCATGTAACTCTTTGCAGAACGCGTACATAATTTGATTAATTGTACATGCAACATTCTTAATTGTATAGAATGAATTTCTAATTCGTAAATCCATCCCTTCCAAACAAATAATTTCATTACGCAAGGAAAAATATTCCTAAATATGTTTTACGGTTATTAACAATGACAATAATGAAAGAGCTTTGTACTGGTTATCTAGGTAATATTAAATAACGTAATATAAAATTGTTGTTATAACTGGAAAATTAAAGATAGCTTCAAATATTTTTTTTATGAAGGATAGGAAAATATGTTTGTATTTGGCACAGGGAATAATACTGTCGTCAAAAAAGGACACATAGTCCGTAATGAGGCAACGTAAAGTTGGTGGTACTGTTTGTTAACCTATAACTAGTTAAATTTTGACAGCTGTCATTGCTAAATTATCTTATTCTTAGAGTGCTTTATCTCTTACGAGACGTAGACGTGTTACGCGTTTAAAATACCACAGACATAGAGGAGAGGATTTGCAGCCTAACGTGGGCTCCGAACCACGGGAAGTGTAAACACTTCTACTCCAGAGAAGATTTACTAGGCAGAATACCTCGCTGGTTTGCTATTGCCTTGCGAGAGAGAACGGCCGTTAAAAATCCGATGTTCCAGTACTGGGTATTGAACCCAGGACCTTCAGCGTAGAAGTTCAACCTCTAATCCACGGCCCCCTCTTTTGCTAAATTATAACGCCTTCGAATTCGTTGAAATTCGGTGTTTATTATTATTATTCTTGGATTGCTTTTATATAGCTTTGTGTTTTAATTATCTTAAAAAAATATTGGCTTAGCTTTGCAAGAAGAAGACTGGAATGACAAAGTCTTCTGGCGCTTGAGATGCGAGAGACGGCTTTGAGCTGTAAAAATACTCGCTTATGTGAGGGTTGCCTTTTATATTTCGGGTTGGGGCAACCCTAGTGCTGCCTGGCAACTGACGTCTCTATCGTAAAGTTTGACATTTTTGACGGTATACGTACTCAGAACGTTTTGACGTACGAGCGCTATTTGTGTTGTTTACAGTAACTTGAAAAATGCACATCGGCCAAAAAATGGAACATTTTCGTGCGATTATTTTTTACAACGTTCGACGTGGATTAACTCAACAACGGTGCATCGATTAACTTAATTCGATTTTTGGCGATGAAGCACCATCAAGGACCAGTGTTTATCGACGAATTTCGTGTAGGTCGTCCAAAATCGGTTGTTGATCCGAAAAACATTGATGCGGTGCGTGAACTGATACTGCAAGATCGTCATGTGACTTATCGTGAGATTGAGGTATCCTTGGAGATTAGTAGGACCAGCATACATTCAATGTTGCATCAACATTTGGCCGTAAAAAAGATTTGTTCGCCTTGGATCCCACATAATTTGCTTCGAAGTGCTTCGAGCACGAACGACTTTTGTTGGGTTTGGCTCGCCTTGGAAGACCCATACAGTCGACTGCTGTTTACTTTCGGGCTCATACGCGTAGATCCACGATTCGTCACCTGTCACGATGTCATACACATGTTTGGAAGGACCGCGATCGAATTTTTTTAGCATTTCTTGCGATCAATTAACACGAGCTTGTTTTTGACTTTTTTTATCGTACGCTGTAGGTATTATAAAGTTTATACAGGGCGGTTGGTTATTCGTTACATACTCAATAATTACGTCAATATTTAACTAATTAAAAAATTCAGAAACTATTTTTAAATAACTTTATGCGGTCTTGCTAACGGTCATCCACAGGATGTTGTCACTTGATCAAACCACCCTGTATAAATTCAAGAATAATCAAATTAATGCTCGTCGAAAGTATTTTCGGATCTCCGTGTTCTTAAACGCAACTTCTGTAAGCGCGAAATAATCAATCTTTTATATTTACTTCAGGAAAGAATAATATTTAGAGGTACTGATTCTGTATAAAAAAATTTCAGAAACGAAAAATGTATGTAATGTCCAATTAAGTCCAAATGAAGCCTTTCTCTTATGGTTTCATAAAGAGGTTTTAGAAGTGTTTTTCTTTACTATTGGAAATTATTGCATTTCTGCTTCTATATTTTACAGCAATATTAAGCAAATTTTACATAGAAAGATTAATTAATTTCGATGTTAAAATCAGCATTTCAAGTTTCAAGTCAGAATGTTTATTTTTAAAAATGCAATAAGCAGTGTACTAAACATATTGACACCAGAATCCCTGCGTTACTTTTCTGCGTTTCCTCCGAATTGAGAATACGCTGCACTAAATTATAGTACGAAATAATGCAAAAGTGATAACGATAGCAAGATTGAATTTGATTGATTGAATGATTTTAAAATACAACTAAAATCATCTTGCTTGTTTAGTCTAAACATATTGACACAAAAATCCCTGCGTTACTTTTCTGCATTTCCTCCGAATTGAGAATACGCTGCACTAAATTATAGTACGAAATAATGCAAAAGTGATAACGATAGCAAGATTGAATTTGATTGATTGAATGATTTTAAAATACAACTAAAATCATCTTGCTTGTTTAGTCTAAACATATTGACACAAAAATCCCTGCGTTACTTTTCTGCATTTCCTCCGAATTGAGAATACGCTGCACTAAATTATAGTACGAAATAATGCAAAAGTGATAACGATAGCAAGATTGAATTTGATTGATTGAATGATTTTAAAATACAACTAAAATCATCTTGCTTGTTTAGTCTAAACATATTGACACAAAAATCCCTGCGTTACTTTTCTGCATTTCCTCCGAATTGAGAATACGCTGCACTAAATTATAGTACGAAATAATGCAAAAGTGATAACGATAGCAAGATTGAATTTGATTGATTGAATGATTTTAAAATACAACTAAAATCATCTTGCTTGTTTAGTCTAAACATATTGACACAAAAATCCCTGCGTTACTTTTCTGCATTTCCTCCGAATTGAGAATACGCTGCACTAAATTATAGTACGAAATAATGCAAAAGTGATAACGATAGCAAGATTGAATTTGATTGATTGAATGATTTTAAAATACAACTAAAATCATCTTGCTTGTTTAGTCTAAACATATTGACACAAAAATCCCTGCGTTACTTTTCTGCATTTCCTCCGAATTGAGAATACGCTGCACTAAATTATAGTACGAAATAATGCAAAAGTGATAACGATAGCAAGATTGAATTTGATTGATTGAATGATTTTAAAATACAACTAAAATCATCTTGCTTGTTTAGTCTAAACATATTGACACAAAAATCCCTGCGTTACTTTTCTGCATTTCCTCCGAATTGAGAATACGCTGCACTAAATTATAGTACGAAATAATGCAAAAGTGATAACGATAGCAAGATTGAATTTGATTGATTGAATGATTTTAAAATACAACTAAAATCATCTTGCTTGTTTAGTCTAAACATATTGACACAAAAATCCCTGCGTTACTTTTCTGCATTTCCTCCGAATTGAGAATACGCTGCACTAAATTATAGTACGAAATAATGCAAAAGTGATAACGATAGCAAGATTGAATTTGATTGATTGAATGATTTTAAAATACAACTAAAATCATCTTGCTTGTTTAGTCTAAACATATTGACACAAAAATCCCTGCGTTACTTTTCTGCATTTCCTCCGAATTGAGAATACGCTGCACTAAATTATAGTACGAAATAATGCAAAAGTGATAACGATAGCAAGATTGAATTTGATTGATTGAATGATTTTAAAATACAACTAAAATCATCTTGCTTGTTTAGTCACCCCGTTACATTAATAAATATTTTCAAAGCAGGTAGTAGATACTGGTTTGTTTACCGTTTACGTTTCCTTCTAAGAAGTGAAATCCCCTTCTTTGAGCTCCCTCGTGCCATCTAGTCAGCCGGGGACAAATTTGTCGCTCTTACACAAATTGCCATCTCACTTTATTAAAAACAATGTTGAGCTGTAAAAAATTAAGCTTAAACTCACAATTTTTGATTTTATTTCTGGAAGTTTTAGCATATTAAATTTTATTATAATTTACATTTACAGGAAGAACTAGGAAGTCTCAAAACAATCCCCAATTCATTGGCAGTGTTCTGCCTAGCAACTTATGGAGAAGGAGACCCAACCGATAATGCGATGGAGTTCTACGAGTGGCTCCAAAACGGAGATGCTGATCTAACCGGATTAAATTACGCAGTGAGTTCACGTTAAATTAACACTATTTGAATTTAATTTGCTGGTATGTGTGTGTGGATCACAATTATGATGACGATGAATTTAATTTGCCCAGTATATCAATGGCATCGCCTTACACATTAGGGTAAAAAAGGCTCCAGATTATACGTATATCAGTCGCATTATCTGAAAATAAATTACTATATCTTAGCATACAAATTCCTTGAAACAGCTGTTTAACTTGGAAGGTACTCTTAAGTTTGCTTATTATGTAGCTGAACTTGTTAGATTATAGTATGTGGTAATCCTTGATTAATATTCACTTGTACGAGTTGCTGGCGTATAATTGGCCGAGAAAAGTAACGACCTTGAATCATTACTGCCAGCTGTTTACAAAAATTTAAGTTATTTCGAATATATTTTAAGATAATCCCAACAAAACTACCCAATTGCTGAATAACCTGTGCTTTTGATATTTTTGAATATACCTGAACAATAGGATCACGCCATTACATGACGGTTTTGTATTTAAAAATCGTAAGTTTTACGATAAAATGACACAAAGTCCTATAAATAGTTTTCAGAACATTTACGTATAACCGTTTTTCCTGATAACCCAATAATGGTGATCGTACAAAAGAATATGCCTTAACTGATTGATAAGCCGCCTTAAACTTTGATCGTATTTTTGTTTTTTTTTTTATTGTGAAACTTGCTTAACGTCTGAGATGATATTTGGACAGATATCTCCAGTGGCGTAGCTGACAGTCATTACAATCTCCTACAGTCACGTTATTCTTTCATAGGAAGAAATTGTTAACCTTCCTAAATATCCATGATAATAAATAAAAATATTTTATTGACTAGATTCAACATCATAATAAGCTAGAGGTACTGATATTTTTATTTCCTATCTAACCTATATGACACTTACGTTTTTCTGTGATTAGGCGCTGCTTAAATTTTGGGAAACCCTGTGTCTTATTAAAACAGATAAACATGAAGAGCTGAGAACGATTTGTTTTCCCAAAGATGTTCATAAATACAAACCATTTTTAAGTTTTAAGAAGATTTGAAGGGTTCTTCTTTTCCATTCAAACTTTGAACATACGTCCGTTGCGATACTACGTTTGCTACTGTTCATTCTAGTTAATCTTTCCATGTCTTCTTTGGCCTTCCTAGATTCTTCTTCCATTTGCTCATTATCGCAAATAAATTTTGGATACTATCTTAGCATCCATTCTTACAATATGTTCTTGTGAATGTTGCCTGTATTCTTTGATTTTCTTATTAACTTCGAATATATTAAGCTCTTCTTGTATATCTATAATGTAGTCTGTATCCAGCTATAGGTCGACGACGAAATCACATTTCGGAAGTTGGTTACTATGCCTTCTTCTTGTTTAGTTATGCTTATAATTAATAGGGTTATGTATAGATATTCTTAAGCATAATGTTATCCCTTAAGTAATGACAATAATACTTTGTAAAATTAAAATAGGGATCTCTACAGGAGTCACCAAACCAGTGATTTTAAGTGTGACAGCTCCGATTATATCACAGTGACAGAAAGCTGTGACTTTATCACAGGATGTAACGCCCGGGAAACTATCGGGAGTTGTCGCAGCATCATTGCTCCTATTGATTGTGGCTTTTATCACGTATCAACCACAGGCAATACTCCATTTTAAGACATTTGATAACATTACTGGTTCATCAGTGCTTCGGCATGGTTTGTGTTACTGTATTTTATTTAGCCGCTCCGGCGTGGAATCTTCGTTACGCAATGTTGTTTAAGATATGGATATATTATGTACCGCTTTGGGAAACATTCTGGACAAGTGTACTATACGAAACTTTACACAGTATCATAGATACCGCTAGTGACGTTCACTGTCACTGGATTTTTCGATCGTTGGTCGCAGCCTATTCCAGTGACAAGCAAATCACAGGTCGTGATTTTACGACCCATTTCTATACCAAACTTACGAAACTTCACACAGTATCATAGATACCGTTCACTGGAATTTTCGGAGGTTGATCGCAGCATATTCCAGTGACAAGCAAATCACAGGTCGTGATTTTACGACCCCTTTCTACACCAAACTACTTTTTTTGGGAGTTTTTTGTCTACAGAAATATGCATCACCCCGGTTTAGTCTACAGGTTTTTTTGTGATAATCATTAAACAGGAAAGAGTGAGTAAATGTCTCTCTTAAAAAAGGGCTAACCACGCCCCTGGGCCTCGAAAGCATCATCCTTAAAGAGGGGAGGTCTCCGTATTTACCGATATGCCAATTTTCTGAACAAGTGTACGATACGAAACTTTACACAGTATCATAGATACCGCTAGTGAAGTACACTATCACTGGATTTTTGGGACGTTGGTCACAGCCTATTCCAGTGACACGCAAATCACAGGTCGTGATTTTACGACCCATTTTTTTGTGGTAATCATTAAACAGGAAAAAATGAGTAAATGCCTCTCTTCAAAAAGGACTAACCACGCCCCAGGGCCTCGAAAGTAACATCCTTACGAGGGGAGGTCTCCGTATTTACCGATACGCCAATTTTCTGAACAAGTGTACGATGCGAAATTTTACACAGTATCATAGATACCGCTAGTGACGTTCGCTGGAATTTTCGGAGGTTGATCGCAGCCTATTCCAGTGACAAGCAAATCACGGGTCGTGATTTTACGACCCATTTCTACACAAAACTAGTTTTTCAGGGATTTTTTGTCTACAGAAATATATATCACCCCGGTTTAGTCTACAGGTTTTTTTGTAGTAATCATTAAACAGGAAAGAGTGAGTAAATGCCTCTCTTCAAAAAGGGCTAACCACGCCCCTGGGCCTCGAAAGCATCATCCTTAAGAGGGGAGGTCTCCGTATTTACCGATACGATAATTTTCTTAACAAGTGTATGATACGAAATTTTACACAGTATCATAGATAGCGCTAGTGACGTTCACTATCACTGGATTTTTGGGACGTTGGTCACAGCCTATTCCAGTGACAAGCAAATCACAGGTAGTGATTTTACGACCCATTTCTACACCAAACTAGTTATTTTGGGAATTATTTTGTCTACAGTAATATGTATCGCCTCAGTTTAGTCTACAGGGTTTTTTGTGGTAATCATTAAACAGGAAAAAATGAGTTAATACCTCTCTTCAAAAAGGGCTAACCACGCCCCTGTGCCTCGAAAGTATCATCCTTAAGAGGGGAGGTCTCCGTATTTACCGATACGCCAATTTTCTGAACAAGTGTACGATGCGAAATTTTACACAGTATCATAGATACCGCTAGTGACGTTCACTATCACTGGATTTTTCTAACGTTGGTCACAGCCTATTCCAGTGACAAGCAAATCACTGGTCGTTATTTTACTACGCATGTCTACACCAAACTAGTTCTTTTGGGGGTTTTTTGTCTACAGAAATATGTATCACCTCGGTTTAGTCTACAGGTTTTTTTTTGTGGCAATCATTAAATAAAAAAAAATGAGTAAATGCCTCTCTTCAAAAAGGACTAACCACGCCCTTGACCCTCGACAATATCATCCTTAAGAGGGAAAGTCTCCGCATTTACCGATACGCCACTGGGTATTTCCGCATGTTTCATATCAGATAATTCTTCCCTTGCGTTTGTGCAAACTTTTAATATGAATTGTAAAAACCTAGTTTAATTTTTTTGTTAGTAAATATATCCGTTTTTGTCACTCATAATGACAAAATCACTATAATTCAACAAGTAACTTTTTTCCTTTTCATAAGGAAACAAAGAATCTTCACGATCTCCATCAAAGATAAAAATTACAATGTTATCTGGAAATACGTAGCAGGTAGTTATCAATGGAGTACTGTACTTACTTTTATTAAAGAAGTATCATCTGTAAATTGCACACACGTGGCAGTGACGTAGGTTAAATTTCATGGTCACTTTGATTGTAATAATAATAGCAGAATATAACTAGCTGTTTTGTAGTCTCGGCACAACAAATTAGAACGCGTATTCCGAGATAATTCGATCTTTTTGTAAACCAATCGTATTAGTGTGTATTTATTCGGTGCTGCTTGCATGTTTTAGTTGTAGTGGTACTTTAATATTAAAAAAAGCGTTGAAATAGTCTAATTAAAATTCTTTTACGTAAATTTAAGATGATTAAAACAGCTACTTTAGATAAACTAATGTTTACCACATTTTTATTATTCTGATATGATGTAAAATTCTATATTAATAATTCTCTTAAATAAGCTTTTTATGTGCAACAGATAATTGTTATATTTTAAATGAAATTAAATTTTTTAAATGTTTCGTTGGGCTAATTGCTCAGCAACAAAAGACTATTATCATAATTAGCCAGTTTATTCGTAAAAGAATGATAAATAATTGAACTTTACTTATATGGTAATTAGAACGGATGGTTTTCTGATAACAATGCACCTATTAAAGTTAATTTCGAATACATAACTTACAAGCTTCCGTTTGCATGAGGTATTAAAAAATTTTGCACTGTAAGTCGTGCATTTTGTTCGCCACGTAAATAATGAAATGCCTAGTGCCTACTTAATTATTAACCTGAATTACAGGTTTTTGGATTAGGAAACAAAACGTACGAGCATTACAACCAAGTGGCTATTTATGTGGATAAAAGGCTTGAAGAACTCGGAGCAACTCGCGTATACGACCTTGGCCTAGGAGATGACGATGCAAAGTACGGATTTTACCGCTACGCCTATTATTAATTATTTAATTTTTCGTGTTTTTTTTTTGCAGTATTGAAGATGATTTTATTACATGGAAAGACAAATTTTGGCCAGCCGTTTGCGAATACTTTGGCATTGAATCAACCGGCGAAGATGTTAGCATGCGGCAGTACAGATTGGTCGAATACAAAGAGGAAGTACCGGACAGAATCTACACAGGAGAAATGGCCCGTTTACATTCTCTCAAAAATCAAAGACCGTAAGTTACTATGTAGTGACTGATACAATACTTCCTCATACAGTTTCTAAAATAATTTTATTAAACTGATAACAGTTTTTCAAGAAATTTAAACTGATTCGGTTAGGGGGAAAAGGGCGCAGTTAAATAATTTCTTATCTTGAAGAATTGATTGAGATTTTCTATCAGTATTTAATTAAATAGTTTATATTCAATGCGAAGTCCTCAGTTCGAAGATTGGGATAGGCAGACATTTTTCTGTAATTCCTAAGGTCGGTAGCGAGCTCTGTACCATTCGATGTTGGGTTATAATTAACGGCGCTTCTCCTAAGAACTGGCTGACCAGGAGAAGTAACAAAGCCACACACAGCATCATTTATACAATTATCACAAATTGTGAAAATGTAGAGAGCGAATGTAGTTGAGGGGAGTGGGAGGAGCGTTATGCAAGTCCAAAGGCGACCCATCTCCTTTAATTAATCCCGAATGTATGAATGGCACCTTCGACATCGTAAGGTAAAAGAGGAATTGGTAAAGAAAGAAGGAGGATATCTTCAGTTACTTTTATTCAACTAAGGTTGGAGATATGGTGGTTTTGAGAACTTTGATAAAGCAGAAAATATAAATATTTTTGGGAAACATCTTAAAGTTGGATAACATTATGAGATTTGATTTGATTTTTTTGAAAATGGGTGTTTCATAAATGTAGGGTATGAGGTCAACAGTTATTCATAATTTCGATGGTGCACATTTATCTGACTTTTATAAAAACAATATTAATCAGTGCCAGTCGATAGATATCCTCCGTAAGGACACCCAACAAATATTGTAAAAATAAAATGAAAATACAGTAATGATAGCCCTAGTTAGTATTATTTTCAGCCAGCTTTGCGGGTAAGGGGAATGGTGAAGGGGGGGACCCTTTGTTCAATTCCCCAGAAGCCGCTAGAGTGAAGGAGTGGCGAAGTCCGGAGGAAAGGCAGGTAAGGGTGGAAAGAAAAAGGAGAGAAGAAAGTGGGGGAGGGAGAAAAGAGGAAACGGGGGGAATAAAGGACGAGGAAACAGAAAGAAATAGGAAAGTGGTTGAAGGGAAGGAAAGACGATTGGGGCATTGGGGATGAGAAGGGGGGATTAAGTGAAAAAAAGCGAACAAAAGGACATGGGGGAGAAAGAAGCGAAGGGGTAAGAGCAAGAAAGAAATATGCAAAAGGAAAAGAAAGGGTTTGGAGAAGGGAACGTGAGATGGTAGAAAAAGCGAGTGAAGGGAAGAAGGAAGGAGCAATTGCATTTTATAAGAGTGAGTGACGTTAGATACAATGGGTGCAAAAACTTTTCTGCCCTTCTATAGCACTGCCCCACACTCCGGGCTTTGAAAGTAACTGTGTTAACCAATAAAACGCAAAAATGACGGTAATTAGCGGAAAAATGTTGAATTTAAAAATTCACCACCAATCAGTTAATGAAAATATTAATGTCAGGTGGGTCGTATTCAAATCGGAATATATCCAACTAACTCTCGCATAATTATAATTAGTCGGTCGTTTTTACCGCCACCTCAACAGCAGCCATAATCAGTGCCTATTTTTGGTTCTAGTGGGCCCTAGGCTCCTATACCTTCTGGGCCCCCCTCGTAGGATTAGAAAAGCATTAATAGCGGCAGGCGAAAAACTTGGTGTCAGAAATAGAACAATAACAATAAGTAATACTGTCAAAAACCAACATTTAAATCATTTTGTCAACATAAAACAGATATAACACAAAATAAATAAAATAATAGAACCAACACAGAACACAAATGCCTTAATAGAGAAAAAAAATACAAAACCAACATTCATACTAGCCTAAAGCGCATTAAATTAAAATATTTAAATTTTTTTTGCGCATTTTTATTTCCGTAAGTTGGTTTATAATTTCATTAGAATCTAAGTTTTCTAGTACCTCATTTTCCACGTTAAGAAGGGCCAAAGATGATAAGTTATCTTGGTTCAAAGAGTTTCTAAGATATTATTTTACCCTTTTTATAGTGGAAAATATCGTTTACCTGACACGTTACTTATTGGTTTTGACAAATATATCCGAAGTAATATTTCAACATTGGAAAATGTTGAGACAGTGTTAGT
>JABXWE010016430.1:0-26767 GCA_014611495.1 Limonius californicus | reverse complement strand
CTGAATTGCGCTTGTTCCGGCGTGGTTTCGAATCCCCGCTGGGGCGACCGCATTTCAGTTAGTTAAGTTTAGGGTGCATGCTGCATGAATGGTTAGTGTGTAAGGGACGCCCGCACCCCCTGAAGTAATGCGAAAGCGGTTCCGGGGGGGAACGGTAGTATGAATGAATGAAAAAAAAATAAAGGTTATCAATAAATACAATAAGCATGAAAAGGGATCTGATGGCTACAATTTCGAGATGATTTATATATTTCAATTCCAACTAAATGTCTAAAATGTATGGTTCGACGTGAGGTCACTACTTCGTGTCCGTAATCTTTACACCCAATACAGTTAAAAATTCTAATACAGTTATGTCCTACAGTAAACCGTTTTCAAAATACATAGTGCTAATTTATTATTCATTAAATAATTACAATTTCAGAAAAGCCAGTATTTATTTTTATTTTAGTTTAAATTCACTATAAAGATTGTTCAAAATAGCCACCATTGCTCTTGAGACACATTCTAGCTCTTCTTAAGAGGGATCTGGTTGCCCTACGTAACATACATGTGTATAATTGTTATTCCGAATTAATCCTGCTGCCTCAAAAATTCGTCTCCTAATATCTTCAACAGTCTCTAATAGTGTTTGGTATACCATACCTTTCATATGGACCCACAAATAATATTATAATCAATTTAAGTTCTGAGATCTTAGGGGCCAGGGGTGCTGTTCCCTTCTACCAATTATATGTCCTTCAAAACAGTTGATTCACAAATTGTCTTACAAGTAACGCCAAGTGCGCAGGGGTACCATCGTGCTTGTACCACATACCATGTCTGATCGCCAGAAGAACATCATCTAACAATCCTCCCACACGATCTTCTAGAAAATTTAAATATCTGTCGGCGGTTAAATGGTTCTCAAAAACGAATGGACTAATGAACATTTTATCCATAATTCCACACCAGATACTCTGAACGCTTAACTGAAAACTTATATTGATCACTTGACACTGTGATTTCGTATGGATTCTCCCAATGCCAAGAGTGGCTGTTCTTCCATTCCTTGTAAATGTTGCCCCATCCGTTAATGAAATTCTATTACATAGGTTTCGATTTTGAACGATCCAGCGGGTAAATTCCATACGAATGGCGAAATCTGTAGGTAAGAGGGCTTAAATAGACTGGATATGAAATTGATATAAACCATGACGTTTTAATGTTCTCAAAATTTGCATCCGTAGTAGATTAACTTGAGCCTGATACATGACGAACAGAGGTGTTGGGATTATTATCAGTTTCTCGCAGGATGTTATTGGACGTTCAGTCGACGGTTTCAGAAAAGTTCCGTGTTTACGTAGATGGTTGTGCACTTGTTGGAAAACTCCTCGGTCTGGTAGTCGCCGATTTGGAAATCTCAACCCATATTCTCGAGCAGCTGCTAGTAACTTTCCATCAGAAAAACCGTATTTGAAATGGATATTGGCGTACTCTCGCGTTCTAAAAGTAAACACTATCAACGCTGGTTCTATGCTCAAAAAGAGAAATTAACTTTAAGGTAGTTTACTGTTTGACATACAAGTAAATAATATCATTTCCATAGTAACGTAGATAGTTTGTATCAAATACCACTTAATATCATTTATTGTTTTGGCTGCTTTAGTATTTAACTAAAACAGGCCATAGCTTCTTTCATGGTCGATTTAGAAAAAATGACCACTCTTTAGTTTCAACTTCTTTTCACCTCTCCTACACGTAGGTGAAGTAATAACCTGTCATGAGACACCCTGTATTTTGCTTGTTTTCCAAACTTAGGACTAGATTAGGTTTAACAACAAAGTATTCAGTAACAACTAAAACTTCGAAGTTACTTCCTTGTAGAACGGACCATACCCTCTATCAACATAAACATCAAAGATGTGGAGAAATATAATAGGAGAACATAACCTCAGCACCAGTCAATGTGATGATATTGTACGTGAGCACCTTGACTAAAATAAAAGTAAGGTTAGTTTGGTGAACTGAAGAGCTATAAATTCTCTTTGAATTACAATGCCTTGGATTCCCACGGGGTTACCTTGTAATCCTATTCAAACAAAGTTGTTAAATCTACGTAAAAGAGCATTACGTTTTTTAATAATGGAATCTATCTGAATTACACCTACACCCTTTCGCCGGCTTAAGCAATTAGGATTATAAAAGTCAGGGTAGAATATTTTGATGCAAACTACAGTAGCCAACTTAACAAGGTCTATGTAAGCAAGATTGATTCATATCGAGTTTGTTCCGTTAGAAATATTCTTTTAAATTATAGCTTAAATACAATTTAATGTAGATCGATTGGAATGTTTTAAAGGCTATTATAAATATAAAACAGAATCAGAATGTAAGGTACTTTTGATGGGAAAGTTATGGCTTAAATTTAAAATCAAGTGGATTTAAAAGCTTGTGCCACTATTGCATTAAATTATATAGTAATGAATGCAATTTGTCCAGAAGGTTTTACTATTTTTTGTATTATAAGACGCCTATGAAACCAAATATTCCTAGCAGTTAATGTAAGAGTAATGCTCTGTAATGGTGCATCATGAAAAAAGTTGTTTAAGAGATACGCTGATGAAATTATAATAAAATCATCACATTCTAGAAGGCATCGGCATGGTCGTCGCTACAAGTCTTGACGTACCTAGTAGCTTATAGTACATTATTCGTTAATAGTCTTACCAAGTTTCCTCTCCTAGGTCTATATTCTTTAATTAGCCGCATGACCTTCCTTCTAGGATATCGTTATCTGTTATTATTTCATCTTTTATGGTCTACATTACGTTCTCTTGTGCTATCGATATTATGTTCTCTCCTTTAGTGAATTCTGATGTTGCTAGTAGCACTTTTTTTTAAACAGTTTTACCTTTTTTACTGTGTACTGTTTGCGACTACATAGCAGTCATTCCCATATAACTTACATAAAGTCTAACCCTTACTTATATACATTTTTCTCTGAATTGTACAATATTTTATATACGTCACTCTCTGCATATGGAGGTAATGTTCAACCCAAAAAATGAAATAGTTGAGATTGTGTCAGCTGTATCCATTCTAGTACTGCTTTGCTGTTAATTGCCAGCATACTTAAGAAATTTGCAGTATTACATTGTAAGAAATTACATTCATCCACAATTTACTTCAGTTTCCTACCTGCGATAGTCTTCAGAAATTACAGTTATCGAATATGCAAGTTTTAGTTATCCTGTTGCCGACAGCATGACAGCATACTGAAGATGACCTAGGAAGAACGTCAGCCCCGCCTAAGTTCAAAGTTGACCGTTTCGTTTTCATTATCACTTCCTTTTAAGCGGACATTTGTGCTGGCATCAAGATTTTTTCTAATTTATATAAGGTCTTTAGTAATTCGTCTTCTTTGCGATATTTCTTAAACTAATCGCTAATTTGTCAAAACTTTATAGTCGATAAATCACATATGGGTTTCTTCGCCGAAATATAGGGCTTTCTCATTGATTAGTGTTAACGTCTAAAACGTCTTCTGGCTACGTATATGGTCTTCCACTTTTCGCGATCTCTTCATGACCCGGCTTCGTTATTTCCTTGCTTTAATGCTTCTTATATCGTCATTATTCAACTTCATTTGGGCCTTTCTTGTTGGTTTTTGTAAGGGGTAATTCACGTTATAACTTTCTTGGAGAGACCTATATTGTCCATCATTTTTATATTGCCATACCACGCCAGTTGTTGTGATTGGATATCTCTTACTATGTCTTCATCAACATGCATCATATTAATACATTTTTAGTCTATTAAGTCTGAATACTCCGGGTGATCTTCTCCAATAATCCATTTCCAGGGCTATTAATTTTTCTATAATAGCACTTCACTCCATAGATAGTGATAGCTTTTACTATGCTATTGTTAGGGGATCGCAGTAGATTAGTTGCTACAGCGGTTTGGCATCGGAACTATTCTACCAAAGTCGCTCAGGTTCGAATTTTGAGCACTGCACAATCCCAGATTCCTTGTGGCGTGTTAGTTGTAATTGGAGCATCAGTTTTTCAAGGGTGGGGCATGGTAGAACCGTTGCATATCACGAACTGTGGGGTTGGGATGGGGATCATGGAGTTGCCATATAAACATTACATGGTATTGTATATCATGTTCTTAATTATCTTACTAGTTATACTCTTGTTCCGCAGCACTCAATTTAACATTGAAGTGGCTAGTCTCCTTTTCGTCATTCGTTGTTTTTTGTCTTTTCGTAAATTTTATTTTCATGTAATTTCACACCCAAATGTATAACAACGGCATTTCTTTACTAGGTCGCCATTATCTAATATTATCTCCAGCTTTTCTACGCCTGTTGATAGATACCGTATCTTATCAGAATTTATCTGTAATCCCCACTGTGTATATTCTTTTTATGGTTTTGCAGTCATACGAGTTTATGGAAAAGAAACCAAGAATGGAAGTGAGGGAAAAAATGCAAATAATTACAACAGAAGAAATAACGGAAAGTATTATGGAGATACAAAACGGTAGAACCGCTAGCCCAGGAAACATCACTATTGAATAATTAAATGTGGAGGACCTATATTAGCAGAAAGAATCAAGGCATTTATGAATAACTGTCTACAGCGAGGACTTATCCCTACAGAATGGAAGACTTCGAATATCATTTCGATGATAGGATCCGTTTTGCTCCCAAATAGGGAGCAAAACGGATCCTAATAATTACAGAGGTATCAGCATTATAGTACTCTAAGTAGACTAGTCACTAAAATATTATAAAAACGTCTTAGAGATGATGTAAGACATGCTATAGGTGAGAATAAAAGTGGTTCACTACCGGTCGCTCTTGTGTGGACAGTCTTTTTGCGGTTCAATAACTACTAGAAAAGGAAATCTCAACAAACGACGAAGTATATGTAGCATTTATTGACTTATAAAAAGCTTACGATAATGTCCCTAGGAACAAATTACGGGATGCATTATAAATTATCGGAACAAATCCACACTTGATAAATATTATACAAGAACTATATGAAAACATTATATTGTTTGTAAAACAAAACTACCATGAAACAGAAGCAGTTGCTACGCCCAAAGGGCTTAGACAAGGATGTAGTCTATCCCCACTAGTCTTTAATAATTATTGAAGTAGCGTTGAGGAACTGGAAACGCAATTATGGGGGAATTGATATACCAATCGATGATCAAAATTTATTTACCCTAAATATCGCAGACTATAAGGTGGTGATAGCCCACGATGCATACGATCTGGAAGTTATGCTAAAAAAACTGTATAAAGAATATACCAAGTGGGGTCTACAAAACACTGGAGATAAAATGGAATACTTGGTAGCAAATTCCGAAGAAAAATTTGAAGTCTTATTAAATGACGAGACTAAAGTAAAACAGGTGGATAGATTTAAATATTTGCTACGTATAATAGACGAAGACGGTTTACGGAAACAAGAAATAAAACAGAGAATCTGAAATTTAAGAAAAGTTTGGCCACTTATTGCGTATGGACGAAAAAAGATGTCCAAAGAGAATATTCTCATGGACACCCCAGGTAGAAGAAAGGAAGGGCAACCATGCAAATCTTGGAACGAAGGTATTAAGAAAAGGATGACTAAAACAGATCTAGAAGAGAATCTAGCGCACAACCGTGAATCTTGGAGGATGAGAGTACCGATGCAGCGTTGGTTGTATAATTATTTAATATTGAATAACAACAAATCTCTATTACTTTACATTTGTTTCTAGAGCAGAACACATTTAATTCGTTTATTCTAAAGTTTCATATCAATTACATTTGTACCAGGTGTTTGTTGATTTCATGGATTAATGATTTGTGGAATTTCTTCAGTTTCTATGTGGTATATTACAATTATAGTATTCTTTAATAGACTACTTTAAAATAGAAACCCGGTATATTAAAGTTTTTTAAAACGTTGTTTAACTTGAAACCTCTAGTAATACCTCCCTTATCGTAAGTTCTGCCTATGTCCCTTTGAGCTTACTATTTGTTCCATTATTTTAGATCTGAATTGTATACAATTTCTTGTAGAGAAGAAAAGTTTCGATAACATTAATGATTTAAATTTAGCTGTGGTGATCGAATTAGAGGCAATATAAACATTCACAGTCTTAATTTCTAATCTCCATTTTTTAAATTTCTCCGTTAACAAAAATTCTCTCAAACGTTTTATTGAATTTCTATAGTTTTTTCTATAAAAATCTCCCTATTGGCCTAATTTCGATTAATTGATTTTTTCGGTTAGTCGAAGTCTTTCGTCATTCCACTTAGCGTACTCCCTCTTCACGTCGATGATTTAAATTCTTGAAAGAAATTTACTTACAAATACAACTCTTAAGCACTTGCGGATAAATCTGCAACAGACCAGGTTGTTTCAACTATTCTTCGAATGGACTTTAGGTGTCAGTCCATAAATTACGGAAGGTATTCTTAGTATCTGTAGATTATTAATAAATTTGTAGCAGTAGTCTTTATTTGCTTATTTATTAGTATTTCGGGTGTTAAAATGATATTTGCTGAATTTCCACTTGACCAGATGCATTTCATGTTTCCATTTTTCTTAAAAATATCGCTAAGGCAAATATTATTTTCGTCTCATACCACTCCGACTTCGAGAGGTTTGGCTGAAGTGAAGTAGTAATATGAAGCTGTGATACAACATAGAGCTCTACAGAAGTTTTGCTGGTCTCAGAATCCACATGCTTGTTCAGCTTTACAAGGTTGTTATCAAAAACGTGCGTTAAATAACAACTACTGGTTTTGCATATTCAAATACATATTACAAGTGGTTTAGTGTAAGATAATTTTCTCCCTCTCGGCGCTTACCTGTAGCAAGTTCCTGAATTCATAATTCTAAAGATACAAAGCGCACTAGTTTTTATATGTAATGGCTTATACTGCAGCTGAAGCTGTGTGCTGCGGCCTTGCTAATCAGTTATTATATTCTGTTCTGCCCCAAAATAAATATTTTAAATTTACAATCTTCTACGATAATGAAAAGCAATTAGAAAATTAGATGCTTAATAATACCTTATGTAAATGGTCGTTACCGAAAAGTGCCAGTGAAATTGTAATAAAACAGACATCGAAACAACTCCACGTTTATTTGATCATTTGAAAGTAACAACTATTTACATAACAGATGCGACTTGCTCCTCAGTATATTTGGGTGCTTACGAAGTTATTTTTCCTCATGTGAATGTGTATTTAAGCACTATTTTATGTTAGTATATAACCAATATATGTTGATTCAATTTTACTTAAACGTTAAGTAAATGGGGGAGATTTTTCTTCCTCTTTAAAAACTCAAGTAGTTTCATTGAAAGAAACACCAAGGATATTAGCATTTTTTCCAATGTTCTATATAAACCTCTTTTTATTCGAAAAAGGAAACCTTTCTAATCGTCTGTTCTTTTATTGTCCCTTTGACATTTTCTTATTTTCCCGGTGGCTGTATTTCTACAGTTTCTTAACATCTCGAAGGATATTGTTCCCAATTTAGGGCTTAGGAAGTTGTTATATTCTACATTTCTTAAGTTCTTTCTAGTTTTGTGCTCCATTATATGTACCATTATTTATCTAATTATGAAGTATGGAATAAGGGATGGGCGCCCGTTTTAGTTGCGATTATTATATCACAAGGGTTTAGGAAAATCCAGGTATTACAGTTGTAATAGGGTTAGAAGTTTGGGACGTCTTCAGAAATATTTGTATTTGAGAACTACGAAATTTATTCTTCCTTTCGGAATATCTGATTGGGTGGCTGGAATTCCCAGGAACTGCAGAAAAACAACTCTCTGCAAGGGCTTATGTTAATTCCTTTTGTTTGGTAATTGCTTACCTGATTGACTTAACCGCTGCCTGATTGAGATCTGTCCGTTTTCCCATGGCGAGGAGTATACCATATTTTTAAATAAACGAATAAAGTAATAAAATAAACCGCTTTGTACAAGTTTGGCCAGAGGCTTATTTCTCAGCCACCATTTTGACTAGAATAGTGATTAGCGAGCAAAGCTATAGCTTAACCTGTGTCATGTTGGTAGGCATGAAGCAATGGTCTACCGAAAGGCTAAAAGCGCTCTATCAACATCTTCTTTATTGTGCAAAAGTGTGGTGCGGATTGGCTCTGTTTGGAGCATTTGGGTCTGCAGACTCTGGAGACACAGCTGTTATGGTTGTACTAAACCTCTATGTTGAAATTCTACGTAATGTCCTAGAACCACAGTTATGTCGGTTGTAAATTGACCTGGACACTGTGTGGTTCCAACAAGATATGGCGACTTCGCATTTATCAAGAGTGTCAGTGGCTGTTCTTCGGATTTAAGCTCTTCTGATTTGTGTCTTCAGAATTACCTTAAAAGTTAATCCTAAGGATGGACTCTATCCAAACATTCGAAACACCGAAGACTCTAACCACAAGTGAGTAAAGCTATCATAAGTAGCTATTCACACAAGCTCACTAAAATAGTCCTACAACTTAGTAGGACTCAAATTGTAATAGTGTTAGGTATCCTAATAGAACACTGGCACTTCAGACATCTTCATAACATAGGGCTATATAACGCAGACCCCATATGCAGGCTATGGGGTGAAGAAGAAGAAACAACCTACAATATAATATTCCAATGCAAAGCCCTAACTCGCAGAAGAATCCAAATCTTTGAGGGCACTAATCCTAACGAGATACAACCGCAAGCCAGTCTGATCAATAAACTCCTAGACGTGATGAAGGGGATGGATCTAGTTGACAGCGACTAGCGACAGAAGGGGATGCATAAGGGGCGCAAGTGCAATGTCGAAGAGCAAAGCAACTCTCCCGTACTCAATATATCTAAGTCTCTATTGCAAAATTGCAGAATATTAACAACCAGAAAGAGAAAGGGACGAGACCAAACTAAATTAGTTCAATTCCATAAAGAATGTTACAGTGCCTAGTGAAAAATCTGGAAATCAGATTGGAATGTACGTACCGGGCAAAGGAAGACATCTAAGTAATATCATTCTCCATACATAATAATAGCATTCAAATCTCTGTATAATAGTAGTAGTTTCAAATATTTTTTTATTAATTACGGTGTAATTACGTTTACCAAATCCTTAGGTCTCCCTGGCTCACTTTGTAGTGCAAATACATTGTCGACTACTAAAAAAAGACATATATAACAGTAATCCAGATGTTTTGAAAATCCGGGTCTTGTATGTTTTAGGTTGTCCTGGTTCTAGAGTCTCCACTGTAACGTTATCCATAAATTTACTGAAACTATTAAACGCATACCACCTTATTCCTTATTAGAAATTGGAAGTTGATAAAACGTCTAGCAATATCCTACTAAATAGAGTGCCCGGCGTAGTTCTATAAACGACGTTAGGGTGGAAATTAAAAAGTTAGACAGTATTTCCTTCCAGATAACATGGATGTTACTTTGTAAGACAGTACCATCAACGGTTGGATCCCAATACAATTTAGTTGAACCATTTGTCCAAATATGCTGTGAAATAATATGTTCATTCCGCTCATCTTTTTTTTTTTAATAAACTGTTACCAGTTCTGCAATACTTGCTATTCATGGTACTGTCAAATTGGAGTAATCACTGTGTATCGCGCTAGTGGTATCCATTTGCACCTCTCACTAAATTTAGGTGTCACATATTAAGTTATTGTTCGTGTTGTCTGAGCACTGCTTTTGTAACGTTTCTTACGCCTAGTGTTAGACTACCCGTTTTGCGTATGGTGATTTTCCGCTTGTAGTAAAATATATATTTCGAAGTTAGCCGACCTGTTGAATTTTGGGCGATTCCACGTTTCAAATTTTGAGCTGAGATTTTGGATACAAGACAGTTGTACGTAGTCAGTGGTACAAGTTAGAACGATTCTTTCCTCTGGAGGTATTTTTGTGTCGTAGATTCAAATTAGTCGTTGATGACAGGGAAATTATTCCATTCTAAAATCTATCCCACTTAAGAGTTTTGTGTCTTCGATTGGAAGATTAACTCAGGAAGTTTTTCCGATTTATTATACCACAGTTGAGGAAGCTACTGTTCACGCCAGTATAAAAAGCATCTGGTGAGTTTTATTTCACAATCGATTGTCTTGTTCCCTTCTCTTGGATCTGCTTGCTAACTTTTGTATTTTAATAAAAATTAGGCACGCAGTGTGGGGTAATTAATCCGCCCATATAGGAATTGAGAGTGATAACGATCAGGAAAATTTACGTTTAACGCAAATTCCGATCCACTTCGCAGCGAAGACATCTGGATTTCCCTAACACCTGTGTTGGAGGTCGCCTTCTCTGTAGAACTGCATTCCGTAGATAAGAAAGCAACTAAAAGGGAAGTGTATGTTTAACTAGAATTATTGTCGATTTATTGATAAATTGTTTCAATTTCGTAGAAATAATTATTCGTATACTGTTAAACTTCATAAATAGTATAAAATTTATGATATTGTGGATTTACATACTTTATAATTATTTTGTAATAGTACGGCAATTTTACGTGTTTTTTTTTATATACAGGGTACTCCAACCGTCGTGTATTATTGCGTCTTGTAGTTCAAGTTGGGTTTAATTATTTTATTGTTTATTTTATCGCTCGCCAAATCGTAGAGATCTCTTCGTTAGGTATGCGTTTTGCTTATTAAGTTTATTAATTTACGTATGTGTTTTCGATACGCAATAATTACCTTGGGTTTGTGTGAGTTTTGCTTTCAGCAGGGTAATTGTTTACCTTTACGTAAAATTGACATCACTAAGATATTTTTGTTATTCAAAACTGATTCATGGGATTATTTGTTGAGTATTAAATTTAACTTATTGGCAATTTGTCTTTTCATTTACGACGATAATCTTGAATATCAGACTAAAGAGAGAACTACTACAGAAGGAAAGGTAGGTGAATGCTGGACCAGAGAATCCGACTTTTCTAATTTTTTATATCTAGGATTGTGTTAGTAATTTAGAAGTCGGTGGCGCCTATTTTTTTATTTTATTGGAACTCAGCCCATCTTCGATTGAGTTCACCGGGATGCTAACATAATCAATTGAGTAATTCATCTACAGATCAGTGGCGTAGTAGGAAGAGGGGTTTGGACTGTTTTCGCTAATATTTATGATATCATTCTTGTGTGAGTTTTAATAGGCATGACACTTTTTATATAGTTTTTATGGATTATTTATTCACTGTCACTTGCTAGTAAGTCAATTGGTAGCTTCCGCTTCAGTCTTGTATGTATTGATTTTGCGCCTAACCCATAGTGAATTGCACCGCTACATTGGTTGAGGTTGTCGTAGAATTTCCTAGATGTCTTAGTTATGAATTCTTGTATAGTCGGGATGCTGGTTGCCCTTTATAGTTGTATGTTTCTTACGAACCAGTCAGCGTTTGTTATGATACGGAGCACTTTATTTTGTAAGACCTGTAATTTTTTCAGGATTCCGCTCATCTAGAAGTTGGTGCTGTCAAAATTGTATAACCTTAGAAGCCGTTCTTTAGCATCACGAATCAGTTTCCGATTTTAGGATATGGAATCAGATTCTGAATCAAGAATTAAAAATCAGAATGCCATTTTCGATTTCTCTTCGTGAATTCAGATTTACTTTCCGATTGCAAAATCAAGAAATGTTTTCCAGGTTTCGAATTGGAAACTAGAAACGAAGATTTGTGTTCGATTCTAAGAACTCAAAATGAGCGAACCACTTCGTTGGGGCATCCCCGTTTCCAATAATAATTTTATTTTGTAATTTGTATTTAGTGTATAACTTCCGATTTTTAATATCAAGAGATCCAAAAAAAGCTGATCCCTAGCGGTCTGTGGAATGAAAAGTCACGTCTTTTCTAGACTAAAGGAATGTCTATAATGTTAATTTCAGGTTAGATTGTGTTAGCTGGAATTAAATAATAATGAAACGTCATTTTTAGGAACAGAAATCTTTTATTCAGCAACAGTAAAAGAAATGAATAAACCTGAACTAATGTACCTAATGTACAAATGTTGAAAATGTCTGCCTTCTTCCTCCAAACATTTCTGAACTCGTCTTCTCATACCTTCAAAACCATTTTGAAATAATTAAGGTGAGTTGTTAATTTCATGACAGTTTTCTTCAATTCTAAGTTTCAGTTCGTTTAAATCATTAACTGGAGTTTCATAAATGGTGTTTTTCAAATAGGGCCATAGAAAAAAGTCCAAAGCAGTAATATCACAAGATCGAGGGGGCCAGGGTGTTGCAGTATTCCTAATAATGATTAGGTCATCAAAATATTTGCGTAAAAAATTAATTGTATCTGCAGCTGCATGTGCTGTTGCGCCATCCTGTTGCAGAAAACCATCCCGTAGCTCATCATCGTGAAGTTCATTTAAGAAAAGTTGAAATAATTCGTTCCTGTACCTTGCTGCAGTTAGTTAGCGTGCCTTCGAAAAATGTTGGCCCAACTAACCTACGACGACTCATTCCAACCCAGACTCCTATTTTCTGTGGATGAAGGCGCAGCTTTAATTGTAATGTGTGGATTCTCGCTACTCCAAATCCGCATATTCTGTGAATTAACATACCCATTAAGGTAAAACCAGGCTTCGTTGGTAAAAAGGTTAAATTTAACTGCTCATCATTGAGATCATCCAAAACCAACGACAAAACTAAACTATTTTTGTATAATCCTGTTCTAAAAGCTCCTGAACGGAAATAAATCGGTAACTCAATTTGCTGGCATAAAATTTTCGGTATGTAATAATGTCATTGGGATACCTCTCTCGGAATTCCACAAAACAAGGAGGAATCGAATAGGTCCATTTTGCGTGAACTTGAAAGCCGTTCCGAAAGTAAGGTTTAATAATGAATGCTCTTAGATATGTATTAAAAATCATTTTAACAATCTTTCAAATTCGTATCAAAAAAGAGATAGCTAATTTATCTGACATCGTAAACATTCCTTTAGTCTAGGAAAGACTGACTTTTCATTCCACAGCCCGCTGAGGATCAGTTTTTTTTTGGATCTCTTGATATATAACACTTAAAATTGACTTCAATTGAACTCAGAGAAGGCATTACGATACGTCTTGCAAAAAATAAGGAGGAAGTTTATATACCATTTGGCACTTTTAGCCTCTTAATGTTCATACATAATTTATTTTATAGGCTATGTATCGTACAAAGAACGCGAAAGCTCTATTCGTAATTTCTGAAAACCTGTAGGACATGCTTTCCAGTAAAAACATAAGTTAAAGAAAGTATTTGGTGTGTTTGACAAAACATTGCTAAGCATTTTCCAAACTAGCATAGGACATTGTCTGGTAAAATATGTTTCGTCATTGATTAAGAGGCTTAAAAGACATTATAATTTAATGTTGATAATTTACTAGTGTTATTTATGCTGTATAGAAATGTAACTAAAATTACGCCTATTCTATGACTACCAGAAAATTCTTTTTGTGGGTTTTGTAATACTCTAGAGAAGTAACGTAGAATGAACCTTACAGCTATCTTACGAAGTACGAAACCGTCTCTTTATCACTTGCTGTGCTATTGTTATTACCAAGATAGTTATCTGTAGAATATAAATACAATCAAATTTATGTAGTTCGACCTTCTACATAACTAATTTCTCTATTTAATGATGTCTAAAATGACAGATGTTGATAGCAATTATACTGTTGTTTCTGCTTCTCTCTACTTTCTAGTTTGCAAATATATATTCTAACGATCCTTTCAAATCGCTTGTTTTTCTCAAATTGTTGTCTCTGTCTGGACGTTGGCTATCATTACAGCAATTCATATTTATGATGCTGCTGCACGGAAAAGTTGAAGAGATATGCAACAAAACCATTCACGCAAGTTCTTCTTCCGTAGGGACTTTGATGGGTCAGTGCTAATACGCGCTGTTAGTCCGGATCACAGTGAAATGCGCTTCAATCGGCCGCGTTGTCAAACCCCGGCTTAGGCGACGACCGTATTTCACTTAATTACGTTTAGGGTGCATGTTGCATGAATGGTTAGTGTGTAAGGGACACCCACACCCTCCTGAAGTAATGCGAAAGCAATTCCGGGGGGAGGAGACGGTTTGAATGAATTCAAAAATAAATAACTTCTTCCGTGGTATTTCTCGTTGTCCCACCGATTTTCTGCCCTCGATCTTGCCTTGCGTAATTAACTGTAAAGCTCTATATTTCCCCCCCCCCTATTAATATGGACCAAGGTACTAGAACTCTCTTCTTTTGCTAGTCAAAATTATCTCAGTTGTCTTATTTATTCGGTTTAGGACCTCCTTGTTTGTCATTCTCGCAGTCCATTGTATTCTGATATAAATGGTCTTCGGAATACATGACACACAGGAGGTCCTGTATTCAGAAGACCCTATCATTTTTGAATGATATTTTAGACTCCATGCCTCCATACCATACAGTAGGACGAAGAATGCATAGCATTCTGTCATTCTAATTTTTAAGGGAAAGTTTAGACTAATTCTTATTACACAATAAGTTCATTTTGATAAATGCAGTAACGGCCATATCGCCCAAATCACTTATCCCGCTTAAAACGTTTTGTCAAACAAATTACTGTAAACATTTAAATTCTAGCCGGTTAATTGTTAATAATAATAATAATTGAGTGTTTAATGAGTAAAATCGACTAATGGTTAACCTAACATCGAATAGATAGGTTTTCGAATATTACAATAAACTTTTAGGTTTATCATGAGTAACAATATTGCCAGGTTTATCATTTTAATAACGGAAATAGTTTAGAAAGTCGACCAAAAGGATTTTGGACCAGTGTTCCCTTACACAGCAAATGTAATCTAACAAAGCAAAAGCGAGTATATGCGTCATCTTTTCTATATCCTATTTTTCAAATTTTCAATTATCACAGTATATTGAATCATAATGTCATGTCATCCTAAAATTAAGACTGCCTATATACATTACAACTCATTGGCTGTTTAGGAGTTGTCCTCCTATTTAGCTTGTCCTACATGGGTACATATGGTAAAGACAAATCTGAATAATTACAGGTTAAGAAAAAAGTTGTTATTATTAAATAGTAAAACATATTATATGACGGATTTATGGTGCTAGCGGACTGCTAGTGGGGTTTCTTCCAGGATGTCCTGTAGGTCTTCGGAGACGGCCGGGGCTTCACCAAGGAAAACGGCAGGCGGATGCCTTAGTTTCTTCTTGGGCTACCTGAGGATAGTTGTTGGAGTGCTTAGCGTCCTGGTGGCTTTCTCGCGTTCTTGTTCGATTGGCCTGGTCACGTAGCTGCCCCTGAGTGCAGCGAGACGGCCATCGATAGGGCAGGCGCCGGCTAGGTTACAGAATTTTCCCCGATGGGTGGAAGCGCTCCAGACGTAACATCCTTCTCGCGATGGCCCTCTCTTCGCCCCGGAGCTTCTCAATGAGGTGGGACGCGGCGGGGCTGAAACAACAAGAACGGTAGTCAATAATAGGCCAGATAAACGTTTTGTAGGTGTGCATGAGAGTACATGAGTGGCAGCCGAGGATGCTGCCGCGGGTTTTTGCGGGGTTAGGTCGTACTCTCCATTGTCGGAACCAAAGTTCGAGTTTGGAGAGCTCTGTGGAGATGAGTCGGGAAGAGGACGCCCAGAGGACGGTGTCGTCCGCGTATTGGACTAGCCGTACTGATGGGTTGAGGGGGGTAGGTATGTCATAACAGTAAAATATGAAAAGGAGGGGAGAGAAGATGGAACCTTGGTAGACAGCAGACCTTGGTGTGTACGGCTGGGAAAGACGTTCCCGAACACGAACGCGGTGCAGGCGGCCCTTCAGGAAGCAGTGAATAGTACGTATGATGGGTAGTGGGATCTCGTCGGAGCTTCTCCAGCAGTCTCTCGTCCCAAACGGTGTCAAAGGCCCTCTGAATATCCAGCATGACTTCCGTCATGCACCTTCCAGCGTTGACGGCCGTGGTGGCGTCGGTGTGGAGCCATAGAAGTAGGTCTGTGGTAGACCTTCCCCAGCGGAATCCAAACTGTGAGGTTGGTAGCAAATGGCGGTCCTCGAGGAACCGGATCAGCCGGTCGTTTCTATATCTTCTGGAACTGAAAGAAGATTGTCGACACTAGAAGCCGAAATTTTAATTCCGATTCTTGAACCGTAAAGGGATTCTTGATTCAGAATAGAAATCCAATTCTTATGGAATTAACTCCTTTGGGATTCGAGAATTGGTTGTTAATAATAATCGATTCTTGATAGCACTACTAATAGCCCTGCTATGGACGTCTACGTTGCTCTGCTGTAGAAGGCTCTTCGAACTGTATTTACCTTGTGTTTTTACATTAAAACCTTTCTGTGCACTACTTCATACAGTAAAATACACGGTCATCAACAGCCTCTTCGTCCAAATTCTGCTTACCGGCGTCTTCTCTGCCACGTGGTTCTCATGAACTTAGATGCGAAGGACAGGATTTCTAGATAATTTTAAAATTAAGGTCCTACGTTTACCGGCCGATTGAGAAATTATAATGGTGGTCTGAAGCATAAGATATTTACACGCTGTTGAGGTACTGCTGAGGAATCTAACCAAGCCATAATTGACTTTTGCCCATAAAGCGAACGCTTTTCAACTGTGTTACCACCATACTAAAAATACAGTGCCCTTTCCTGCAATTTCCGTCAGGTATTGATATCCTGCAACCGAATATTCATATAAAATAGATCAATTGCTTAGAAGGAAGAATTTGTGTTAACAAAAAGCTTAAGCATAATGTTACTTTCTCAGATGGAGTGGAATTAGAGAACTGGGAATGCCGACAGCAAGTCACGCAAAGGAACTGGAACTTCGACAGATTACAATTGCATCCACCACTGACCCTCGGCGGATTTCAAACCAGCACGCACCATTGCCAACCTCTACTTCGATTGTCATACATGGAAGTGCATGTTTCACGAAATCATACACAAACACGAAAATGGAAGAAGCGCCTCCCCTACGTGTAGATGCTTTATCGAAAATGGACGGGATAGTTGCATCTGAGAAAATGACGGAGTATAATGCGAAAACGAGCGTCGCTGACGCTCTTTCACATCGCCTCTCACGTTTTCTTGTAATTTCCTCGAATTGGGTCACTCGGCAAACCGCAACGCCGAAAAATTGATTAATACAGACGCTAATGCATTCTAAAATAGGTTCAGTATGGAAATGAATAAGAAGGCCCCGCGGCTAAGACTGTTTGCGTGCAAACGCACATCTAAAGGAGAGCTTTACAAGGGGAATATATAATTGAGACGTTGGCATTTGCGTAAATACCAAATCAACAATGGAAATATCTCCGGGAAAAGTAAGTCTTGTCTCGTCACATCCGGATTCACGTAATATATTGTTTCTTGTTGAGATTTATTCTATTATTATTCACAGTAGTAATAGATTATCTTGATGTTTCTGTCTTACAGCGTTGGATTTAAATTTTTATTAACGAATTATGCAAATATTGAAGCTATTGTTTTACGAAATCCGAACACCTCTTAAATTGTATTTAACTTTTTAACACGGCATAATTATTCAATAACGGTGGTATGGGTATAATATATAAATTTATAAAAAGTAAACCATTATTGTTTGTAACCTAGTTCATATTCGCTGCTATACGTTGAGGAATTATTTATAGAGTAGGAAAATCTAATTAACTCGTTAATTAAGAAATTATACAGACCCAAAAATTATTTATCACTGTGTATATAGATTGGTGAATTTAGGTCAAAAGTTCGCACATAATATTCTGACTTTGTAACCAACCGGAAATGTAATTAATTATGTATATGGAACACTTTCTGTACTGTTTATATTTTTCAATATATACTATAAGATTCAAGCTCCTTGGGTACAGGTTTGCCAAATATATTTTCTTTTTTTATTAATTTATACAGCAACCAGAAATTACATTCTTTAAGCTATTGTGCTAACTTAGAAACTATCTGAAGATAACCCCTTTTCTGTCTTGAAAGGCTTATCCCTCAAGGAAAACCTCTTCTACCTCACTTTAGGTCCATTGGCCACTTCCTTTTCAGTCTACTATTGTAATATTCATGGAATTCTAGCTTTTCATAGTATTTGCTGCTTCTTGAACGGTTGGTACATTAAGATCTTGGTGGAGTGTCTGATTTGTAATATACCATGGGACGTCAGTTATTGCTCGGAAGATTTTTGATTGTGCACGTTGGCTATTATCAATGCTGGATTTAGAGCACAGCCCCACAGTTCCATCCCATAGGTCCATATGGGCACAATTATGGCTTTATATATCAAGGTTTTATTTCCTAGTGACAATTTTGAACTTCTACCTAGTATTCAATATAGTTCCCTCATTTTTATTTCAATCTACGTTCGTGTCTTCTTCATTTGTTCCCTCCACGTCAACTTGCTATCTAGATGGATTTCTAGGCACTTTACACTTGATGACCTTGGGATTTCTATATTATTCATGAAAACTACCAAATATGTGGATAAATTTTAATTAGTATTTCGAAAAGCATATAAGTAGAAACAAACTGTGAACGTATATCTTTCGGAAACTTGAACTGTTCCGCCTGATGGCGACATTAAAAAGCGCTCTCCTTTTTGGTTTGTTACCAAAAGAGACATTATGTTTCTATTTTCAAGTAGAACATTAGATATTTCTACAGTTATTCATGATGACAAGATTTACCATCGAAAAAGTATAAAAACATTTATACTTCTTCTCGTGAACGTACAAACGAATCAATGGAAGAACTATCATGTCTGGCAGTCAAGATGTTGTAAAAGCTTTAGAAAGCGCGGTAGTACGTTCCAGGGTAGTTAAGAAATGCCTGGAAACGCTGGTGACACTGGCAGAACATAGCAGAATAATCCTGGAAGGGGTGACAGGACACCAAAGTTTTGAAGGAAACGAGAAGGCATACGAAGGAACTAAAAGAGGCGCTGTAGGACCATTGGTTGACCCGGAACCCTCCTGTGCGAGGTATATAACACCGCAAGGGGGGCTGCACGGGATAGACTGAGCTCCCAACACAAAAAATACTGGGAGGAGATCCCTGGACTACGATAATCTCACCTTTTTATGAATAACCCAATCAGAGCTAAATCGGAAGAGTTCTTGCAACTAAGCAGGAAACAAATAAGAAACGCAGCTAGACATACGAGGGTATAATACGGCCTAAATAAACACCTAGACACCATAGGAGCGGTAAAATACCACTCCTGCAGACTGTACAGGGAGGATGATTAACCAACAGTAACCCATTTTATGTGGCTGTCCAGGGCTGGGAGCCAAGCGATACCACTACGGGATGCACTTTTTAGAACCCGATGAAATAAAGAAAGCACTCATCAACACCACATTCAAATTTTGGGGACGCAGTGAGAACATGGGAGGGTGTAATAAGCCAATGAGCTTCAGTACGATGGGCCTGAACCACACCTTATAGGAATAGTAATAATAATAATAAATCAATGGAATAATGAATAGTGAAAGACACATATCCGGGAAATGTATAACGGCTACTAACACAATTAAACATTAAGCCGTATGTTTGTTATGAGGAAACCTAGATTTCCACACATGAAAATATTAAAGAATCACTATCTAATACAAAACAGGAAACAGAATTATACCGGCCTTGATATTCTAATGATTAGCGCACTTGCCTATACATCCAAGGGACACGGGTTCGTCCTGGCTGAGGTCTGAGAGATTTTTGTAGCAGGGAAAAAAGTGGGTTTTCTGTCGCATAAGAAGTAAATCCGTAGGTCCCTTGCCACTGCAATGTGTGACATGTTAAAAAACACTACGGGTGTTGGAACCACCCGAGATAGGCAACATTTTTACTTGGGTCTACAGATGGTCAAATGTGACCTAAGTGCAAAGAAAAGCTTGAAAATCCGGGTCTTAGATTTCGCTCAATCAAAACAACAACAAATACAAGTATGAATACACAATATGTATAATCATTTCAATTTTGGCATTTTGCTTTAGTTCTTTAAAATATATTATCGTTAAGAGTTAGATGCTTCTATAATTCCCGAGCTTACTTTTGGAACTAAATACAAGCAGTGTTCCTTATTTAAATTATAATTATTAAATTCTGATATACAGCTGCTTAAGTAAAGTTTGCTAAAAGAGCAATATTTTCTAAGTAACACAAGCTAGAAATGCTAAAAATATTTTACTTTTTCTTATTTTTTACCTCGTTGTTTCCGGTACACTAGTACACTCTATTTACTTCTATGTCCTCATGGTGTGTTGTATTGAACTACATACATGGAGAACCTACAGCTTAACATGAGCTTCGAAATACGGAAAGTATAAATACTTCTACTTTAGAGAAAATTTACCAGACAAAATACTTCGTTGGTTTATCAATACTTTACCACGGTCGAATACACACACACTGCACATACCAAACTAACATTAGAAGGCACTAAGTAGTAGTTAGTAGAGAACAATATGATAACAAACTACCATTGTGAATTTGTACTAATCATCTGTTGCAAAAATGTTTTGAATATGAAGAGAGCAACACGTAATGTGTGTTATTGCTTGTATTTGGTCATAGTTTTATAGACTACAAAGTTCAGATTGAATATTCTTTATAGATATAAGGCAAAAACTCTAATGCAGTGATAGCTAGACTCTTTAAATTTACTAAAACAGTTTATATAGGGTCCACCAAGATTTATCAACTAATACAAAGATCGAATTATATGAAGTTCATAATCACTGCAAGCATTATATTACGATTTCAAAAAGAAATATTGTATATGTTAGAGCAAAAACAACTATTCTAGCAGCTGAACTATGTTCTGCTACCCACTCATTTATTGTAGTAAATGTTAAAATATATATGGTTAAGTAAGCACATGATTTGTTTACAACTGTTAACCCATATAGCAAATCTTGTTGAATTAGTTACTGCATAATTTTCTCAATCTTATTTAAAGTAAACCCATCTGAAATGAGTATAACCTACTACATACGTATTAAGAAAAATCTATTTGATGGCTTGCAGTGTCCTGATTAATTAGTTACTATCCTATTTTGGTTTACACCGTTCATTGTAAGAAATTATAGTCTCTCTTGATCTATATCGGCTGATCCTGTCTTCCGGCATTATAGCTTAACCGTCCCTTGACACCTATTTGGATTGGAACGTATTTGTTATTTAGACAAATATCCAAAATTTATCATTATATTCCTGATAAAATTCTTTCAAGGGTGATAAATTTTTCATATTTTTCCCATATTTGCATTTTTCATATTTATTTTTAAACATTTAACACAATTATCCGTTATCTAGTTGTTCAAGTATTTTTAGGACAACATGTAATTTACGTTACCGAAGAAGAAAACGACATACATGTATTTTTATGAGAAATGGAATCAAAGGAAACATAAAGGCCTCTCTGCTTCTATATCGTGTAAGAAAATCTACTACGCATTTTGTAAGTATAAAAATATCAAAGCGTGGACTAAAACGCCGTTTGAAGCCCGGAGTGTTAGAAGACGTGCAAATGGGGCTAATTTTAAGGCGAGTTTGGAACTGGGGTTCCGAAATGTATGTGGTTGAGGGCATTAGCATGCCTACCCTTGAGCTAGTCCTAAATCTTAAAGTTAGGGCTCTTAGCATGTGCTTTATTGCCTAGCATGGCCACTATTGGAGATATTACTGACCCCTAATTTGGTTTACAAAGGATTCTTTTTCATTCAGTATACAGGCAGTACACCTTCCCTCAGCATCGCTAGATCAAAGATTCACAACTTAGGATGCAAGGGTAGTGATGAGTTTCGTTCATTTCCGCCGACAGCATAGAATAAATTTCAAATTAGTCAGTAATTAGGATAATTACTATAATTAACCGGTTTTGAACTTCATACATTTATTAGTTTACCCCCAGCGAAACGAAATACTTGTCAAAACAGTGCATCCCCTTCTGATACGGAAGAGTGGCAACCAGAATTTCCCAAAAGGACATTTCAGAATGAAAAACGACAGTCTTCATTTATTCTGTTTAAATGTCTCCAACAAACAAGAACAAAGTTTGTGGGAAAATGTTTGCCACGCGAGAGGGAATTGCTAACTAGGCGCAATCTTGTTTTTGAATTATTGCCACGAACACGGTCCTTTGCATAAAAAGGGAAACAGATTCAATTTGTACCTTACTCGAGTTGACAATGTATAATAGAATCTTCATAGAATATTCGCCGATGAATACAGCCAATTTAAGAACCGAACTGCAGATGTACTTATCATTTTTCTCGGAGTTCTAGACTTTCAGTAGACGCTAGTCATCTCAAATCAGCAAGAAATTTTTGAGCTTGGTATAATTTCAGAATTAATTTCAATCTTAGTAGAACTTCCTTATCACAGTCAGGGCTAAGAAGAGAAATATTAACGGTGAATGCAAAAACATTAAATGAAAAGAATTTTATAAACAGGCAACGTCTTACATCATTTTACATGATGATTTAAATTAGTATTAGGACGCGGTAGCGTGATACTGCTAAGGTTTCAATTTCCAGGTTTTTTAATGGCCGTTTTCTCTCGAAAGGAAATGACATACCAGTGAGGTATTCTACCTAGTAAAATACAAGTGAAATAGAAGCATTTATGTTTCTTGTAGTTCGGAGCCAACGTTAAGCTGTAGGACCCTACGCCTGTGGTACTTTAAACGAGCAACACTGGCATTGGAGACAAGGTCACTACGTTTTGTAAGAGTTAGAGAACTGTGCTATAGTAATACGCGCAGATTACATCTACAATTTACACTATTAGGGAGTATTTAGAGAAAAGTACTCCAATACAACATAAAACATATATGTAGCTCTGCCTAAGATACATAGTGATTACATTTATACTGGAAGCTAAACTCTAAAACCTGTATTTATTCATATCATATTATACTCCTTCCAACTGTGTCAACCGTCTTTCACCTCGATATTACATAAACGCAGACGCCGTTAATTTAATTTTGTCACACAGACTCTATTAACTTGTATTACCAAAACAATCTCCATTGAGAAAACAATCGAGGGAGACAGCTGGATAATAACCTTATCGAAGCTGTCATCATAGTGGAATTGGTCACAGCAAGAGAGCAACATTTTGACATACGTCTGATGACATTTTACTTTTATGTTTACAATATAACACAATAAAGCTGTAGTGTACTAATTGCCTGTTGTTGTGTAGTGGCAGGTAAAATTTTTAATATGTTTACGACACCCGCCAAGAATATGAGATGAGCCTACAAAAATATATTTTTCTGAGTCCATATTCTAATTCATCAACATCATCATCATCATCAAGGTGTAAGCCTTTGAGGCCTGTTCCGTCTTCATACGAATTGATCTATCCATCTTCTTCTTGGTCTGCCTACGTTTCGCCTGCCTATGGGTCTGTAGTGATATAGCGCTTTCGGAATTCTATGGTCTTCCATTCTTGGAACATGATCTAACCAATTCTGTCTATACTCGTCCATAATGTCTAGAGTATTTGTTATTCCAACCTCGGCTAGCATTTC
Organism: Limonius californicus; assembly: GCA_014611495.1. NCBI lineage: Eukaryota > Metazoa > Arthropoda > Insecta > Coleoptera > Elateridae > Limonius > Limonius californicus. Next base: position 3,223 of record JABXWE010016430.1, on the reverse strand, counting down.
GTCGTTTCTTTTATAGTCTTCCCACGTGTATCCTGCAGTTGGTCTTAAGATATCTCATTTCTGCAGCTTGGATTCTTTTCCTCTTCCTCCTTCTTTCCAGTGTCCAACACTGGCTTCCGTTTAGTAGCATTGGTTTCGCCATTATTTTACATAATTTTAAGAGGGTATTGTACCACAGGTGTATTGGAATCTGCTAAGTTTTATTTCGATATATGTGTTTCCTATATGTGATATATTTCATACCAGATAATTGAAACTGCTTTTCTGTTCGATATCTTTTATATTACTTATTAAATATGTGCTCCCTGTACTTTAATGGTATTCGTTAAGATACAGATTTTCATTATAATACGAGTAAACTGACCAATAGTAGCACAACAATTTGTTTCGTAACTATGACAGTAGTTGTGATTGCAAACAATGTGTAGTTGTAATTTTCAGTTTTCACATACATTTCAAGCTAATTATGTATTCTTTATTAAATGGGCTTCGGAAAATGGTGTATGCAACTCGCATATAATGGCTATTAATATACTCGTATGAATTGCAACAATCTCTTTGGACTCGTTTCGTAAACTTCATACTCATGTATTAATAGCTTCCAAAATAAGCTCGTTGCAAAATACTATTATAAGGAGGTTGTTTAAATGAAGCGGTAATTTAAAGTCGGATTAGAAAATAAAAGTAAGAATAAAGTAAACAGTCAGTGGTAAAGTCAAACAAGTAATTTATAGGATTACAGATTTACTTATTGGGTTATAGCCCGGTACCTATAGTATTTTCTATCTTGAATTTCCCACAATACTAAAAAGATGAGAAATGTACAAAGTTGTGGTTTCGAAATCACACCAAACTGCTTGTATCTCCTTAATAATTTTTCAAAAAATGATATATACCTAATTCTAAAAGAAACCAGTAAGAAATATAATAGTAGATAATGATTTACAGTCTATAAACCAAAATATTTAATCTACGTTCATTACATTATAGTTTTTTTTTAAACAGCACCCCTTTTATTAGTGTACGTTATACCAGCTCAGCAGTGGTAGCTATACATGGTAAAGTTAACATGAATATATCACATTTCTAATCACGAGTGAGGTCCGTGTGGCCTCTAACAATAATAATTTTAGCACTAATGATATTATAGTTGTAATTTGATATCCACCATGAAAACAAAAATTATATAATATTGCAGTTCCTAACAGTGTTATAAACCCGCTGGAACATTTAACGACAGTAATCTACAAAATTTGAAATGAGGATTTCCCCAAAATAGAAAATGTTATTACTATTATTATTATTATTGCTTTAATTAAAAATATAGTATCTTCCTTCTATATCTATTAATAATAATTTTGCAAGTAAAAACATATAAGCTTAAAGACAATAAACATCAACAGCATTATCGTCTCACGCTGGACATCGGCCTATTCTCTGCCAGGTAGGGGGGCCTACAGCTTAACGTGAAATCCGAACAATATCCATTTCAGAGCAGGTTTTTAGTATTAAGATCCCACGATTGATTAGTTGGATTGGGGAAATATGTGTGGTGGATTGCAGTACAATATTTCTATTAACTCCTGGGGAAATGCTGAGGAGTCGCACCCAAGCCATAATCTACGTTTTGCCCAGAAAACAAGTGCTTTGCCAATTGGACTATTTCTAAAACGACTACATAACATACACATTTTACTAAAATTATTGATTTTTAACAAAATAATTAACTATACATTTCAATTTTATTATGGAAATTCGTTAAGAATTAAGCTGAAAAGCATTTATTTTAAACATGTGAATGCCTTGGCAGAAAATGTGTTATAACAAAGATATTAATTTTTTAATATTGAATAAACACACAGCCACCCAGGTGAATGAAATATGTTGCTCCGTTTCTCAAAAATACTTGTTAACATGCATAGTATGTAAGAAGTTACTGAACCACAAGTGGAATTTAGCACACGGATTCAGCTATTGGTGCAAAAATATTGCATTTTCAAGAATTTGTCCGAGGTTACTAAGATAGTTACTTGAAATTATACAGTTTTTAATTTAAATATGTTTGTTTTAAATACCGTAACTCTTTGAAGTTACATATTTCATTTATAACTTATTTCAGCAGCTTCTGCGTTTAATTTCACATAATTTTCTATGTCTAACTGTTCCTTCATTGGCATTCGTAAGGCAGCCTCTATTTTACAGCTTTGTTTCTATTTACACGTATATGTTCAAATACTAGTTCGTACTTCAAATATTACCACGATTCCTGTCCCTATTGGTTTCTTGTTCGACTTTCATGCTTGCGTCCGTTTACATTTTTTGTACGGTTAGGAAGTTTTTTTTACCTCTTTGGCTTTCTATGTACACTATTAATATGTATTTTAGGGTAGGGAATTCACTATTTCATATATTTTTTGTGTTTTACCCTACCGTGTGTTTTAAGAAGTAGAAATGTATAATAATATAACAAGTGTCTGTATTGGCACTCAACACAGACAGATCAAAAATATAACCTAGCTTGTTAAGTCCATCATAACCGAATCAAGAATATATATATTATTATAATTATTATCGTGATCCTCGTTTGTACCGCTTGCGCAGTGTCGAGGCGGTGTGGGGCAAGGCTAAGCTAGTTTGTGCTATGCACAACAGGGCCCGCCTCTGCGGGTTACCGTGTTGGTGCGAAACCATGCTTGGCTTGCCTGTTGTGTGTGAATGTTTTTGTTTATGATCTTGATACTCCTCTAATGCGACCGTAATTCGAGGAGTGCCATTAATTTGATCCCCAATGGCAAATGGAGACCGGGACCCAGTACCGATCCCCCAGGGAATTAGAAAAATTTCCTACCCTGGGGAGATTCGAACCGGGAAGCGTTTGGACTATTACATCCAAACCTTGGCCCTCTACCACTGAGCCATCCCCGCCCTTTATATATATATACAGGGTGTTTGTGAAACAAACATATAACATTACGATAAATGCTTAAAATTCCTTAATTTCGCGAAAATAGATTTGTCGAATTAACGACTGTCGCGCTCTCCCAAATACTCTTGGAATATTTCAAATACATGTAAATGTGTATCGATTGCCTTGATAGAGTTCGACCTCAGTTTCAACCACTCATAAATAGCATTTTTCACTTGGACCAGAATCAACAAAAATCGCGCTGGATTAAATCAGATGACCTGGGAGGCCCTTCAATTGACCCACCACGTGCAACGC
>JABXWE010016424.1:0-13472 GCA_014611495.1 Limonius californicus | reverse complement strand
ATATATATATATGATGATACTTTAACCCTTAGGCTACGGCGGCGTGGAGTCTCTTTAGAACCTCAAAATCAAGTTTTTGTCTGTGACTTTGGAAAAAGGTGTTGGTATGCCAGCTACATGAGTGTTTATATTTCATCTAAGTCCCTATGTAGCAATTGCAAAAATATTTGTATATTCTCCATGTAATTGGCAATTTGTCACGTGGAGTTCTCCCAAAACCCCATGTCTTACTTTGCAGTATCCAAATTATTTTCTCAAACAGCTAAATGCTGCGGGTAATACAGTTCTCCTGAATGAAATCAACGGTTTGACGCAAATTACGCAAAAATCGGCATATAGCAAGAGCCATTCAAGCCTGCGAAGTGTGAAATAATCATTTGTAAGGATCATAGAGTAGATAAATCCATCGTAATTTTTACTTATTTATGTCAAAATATAGAATAGAACTAGAGATACATAACTACTTAACATCCGCTAGAATTTCGCAAAAATACAGAGGGTCCTTGAAGGACTTCACGCCGTTCACTACATTTGTCCAAATAACGCCGTTGCTTAAGGGTAAAGAAAGTTGAGAAAGACGATTCAGAACATAGGGCGAGAATTGTAGACCTCTGAAGTCGTGCTTTTGCACGATAACGCCCAACCGCACGCAGCAGCTCGCACGGTACAACTCACTGAGCAATTCAACTGCGAAGCTTTTAATCATCCCCATACAGTTCCCACTCAGCGCCGAGGGACTGCCACCTCTTTCTCGATCTTAAGCAGTTTTTAGTAACCCGCGACCGTTTTCTTTACAATGGCGATCTCAGAACTAAGATTTAAACATAATGTTTATTCAACTTTTGATTTTCGTTTTAAGGCCGATCAGCCCTCATTTTTCAAATAAACTTCGTACTAGCATCACAAATAATTAATTCTAAAACTAAACTTGTGTGGACTAATGGATAAATTCATCATATTTCGATGTAATTATTGTTCAAGAGATATTTCGTAATTTGTAATATACTTTTTTGCAATATTTCCTATTCAAAACAGTCCCTGTCATGAGGTTTCTAAATTTTCGAATCTGCTAAGGGATAATCTGAATTTTTATGGTTCAATACATCAATTAGTTATTCTAAAGAAACCCATGTTTGCTCAAACTGTAGAAAATCTTAACATTTAATATAAATTCTTTTAGTTTCGTGTATTATTCTCGGCGGGTCTATTTCACAATATTGACTGATCACAACGTCGACCCTATATTTTGCATTATCACAATGTCGACCGTGATCACAACGTCGACTAGATTACAGTTGTCACAACCTCGACCGTCATACAACGTTGACCGTGATCACAGCGTCGACTAGTGTACAGTTGTCACAACGCCGACCGTGATCAGAGCTTCAACTAGTTTACAGTTGTCACAACGCCGACCGTGATCACAACGTCGACCGATATTGATCGCAACGTCGATCCTGATCATAACGTCGACTAGTTTACAGTTATCATAACGTAGACTGCGATCACAACGTCGACGTGATTACAACGTCGACTAGTTTGCTGTTCTCACAGCGTCGACTGTGAATACAATGTCGACTAGGTTACAGTTGTCACAGCGTCGGCCGTTATACAACGTCGATCGTGATCACAACGTCCACTAGTTTACAGTTGTCACAACGCCGACCGTGATCAGAGCTTCAACTAGTTTACAGTTGTCACAACGCCGACCGTGATCACAACGTCGACCGATATTGATCGCAACGTCGATCCTGATCATAACGTCGACTAGTTTACAGTTATCATAACGTAGACTGCGATCACAACGTCGACGTGATTACAACGTCGACTAGTTTGCTGTTCTCACAGCGTCGACTGTGAATACAATGTCGACTAGGTTACAGTTGTCACAGCGTCGGCCGTTATACAACGTCGATCGTGATCACAACGTCCACTAGTTTACAGTTGTCACAACGCCGACCGTGATCAGAGCTTCAACTAGTTTACAGTTGTCACAACGCCGACCGTGATCACAACGTCGACCGATATTGATCGCAACGTCGATCCTGATCATAACGTCGACTAGTTTACAGTTATCATAACGTAGACTGCGATCACAACGTCGACGTGATTACAACGTCGACTAGTTTGCTGTTCTCACAGCGTCGACTGTGAATACAATGTCGACTAGGTTACAGTTGTCACAGCGTTGGCCGTTATACAACGTCGATCGTGATCACAACGTCCACTAGTTTACAGTTGTCACAACGCCGACCGTGATCATAACGTCGACCGGTACTAATCGCAACGTCGATCGTCAGCACAACATCGGCTAGTTTACAGTTATCATAACGTACACTGCGATCACAACGTCGACAAGTTTGCTGTCCTCACACCGTCGAGAATATTGAGATAATAATTATTTTTTTTATTTGCATAGCTAGAGATAGAAATAATTTTGTATCTCCGCTATATTCACTCGTATATATACGATAGAGCAGCGGTTCTTAACATTTTGATTGTTGCGAATCTTTGTATAAATTTGTATTAGTAGATATGAGAATCCAGAAAATTACATAATCTTTGATACAAACATAAGAACATAAATTTCAAATTTGTTTTGGAGGTCAAGTTAATTTTTCACAGTTGTGAAAAATTTATGGGCATGCCAGGAAGGCATAAATAGGACAGGAAATTTGATAACCGAACTACCCCATTTTACTTGTAATTTATTTCAAAAAATAACAATTTTTAGAAATACTATTTATTAAGAAAAATCTAAGTTTTTTTTTTAAATGGTACCAGAACGTAATCATAATTATTCAGCACAGATAACAAAACTGTGTAAAAAACTTATATTTTCAGTATTTCAAGCTAAAATATTTGCAAGTTAAGTAAGATTGTATCACGAGTTGTGGTAAAGGTAGATAAAATACTCCTAAGAACCAACAACTGTTTATGATCAGAATAACTCACCCATGCTCGAACGGAAATAGTTATAAATCTTTTAATTGGCAGCTTCAACCCCATTACTTCAGCATATCGATTCTGTGTTTTCCACGGCAGGTGTATTTTCAGGAACCATGTGCGCCCATCAAATGAAAGGTCTTTATGCTCTAGTTCTAGTTCTAAGCCGTCCTTTATTAAGTTTTCCTAAATTAGTTGTAAATTATTAGACCACTGATTCATACTTGTAAATGTCATGTATAAAATAAAAATACCTGAAAAATTTTCCTCTGATCTCTTCGCGTAGCTTCTGCTTCCGTCATGACACCTAGGTCTTCCTCCTGGTAAACCAGAACCATATCTATTTTCCGTTTTCCGTCTCTGAAGTAGAGGCTGTTAGGGTCGAGTTCCTGGAAAGAAGTTTTTAGATGTTAAATTAAAATGTGGGCGTATGCGAAACAGACGATACACTGAGAAAAAGACTAATACAATATGTTCATACACAAAATTTCGAAATTCTGCGTGTTGAGTGTTGAAGTTATAAGAAGAAGATTGCATATGAATATTAATTTAATTTATTGTTATTTGGTACAATCTGTTATGTTCTTTTAAAATTTGCCGCTACATTTGAATTAATTTCGTAATTTAATTGCCGCTCCATAGGAATTAAAAACGTTATTTTAATTACAGTTCTATGTTGGTTACATCTTTCGTTATTATTTTGTTTTTAAAGATTGAGTTATGTTGACAGTTCCCTTTGTAAGCCGGAATTGCCGAATATTGTTTTTTTCGCGCCTGACCTTAGACGCTTTCTACGAATTCACGTGCCGAAATTGTTCTGGAATATTTCATGATATTTCGTATTATGTTGCAATGTTTTGGGGGAATGCAGCTTCACGGCGCGTTAAGTCTTCAGTCAGTTTTACACCTTCAATGGCTCCGGTCGCTCATTCCATCTACGAGGGCCGTTACGAAATTAAAAGTTGACCTTAGATTTTCGCCAGACTCCGGTCTCCGAAATTCCATCAATCGGGGGCCGCCAATAAATTGAGTGCTGTAAGTGCCGGCTTGGGTTTTTCGATGGGTATACCTTGTGTAATTTCCGTTTCGCTGTTTTCCCATGGGGTGAAAACAGAATATCGACAATTGTCGGATCTTATAGAAGTACGCTAAGATTTTAACTCAGAAAGGCAGTTCATTGCGAATTTGGCCACCGTCTTTGGCGGATTAGTATCGAGCCCATTCTCTGTACCTGCAGTTTGTGACGCTGTTGCGATGAACGCCCATTTCATCCAGTCTTCAGGGGCGTACCTGCGGATGTTGTCATCATCCTGTGAACACCTCGAAATTGTGCCTGCCTGCATCAAAATTCAAGGTAAAGAACTAAGGTTTTGTGTTTTGTGAATAGAAACCTTACGCGTTATTGCAAAATTCAACGTAATTGAACCTTTTTGTTGGAAACAAGAAGCGACCTTCAGTGGCCGATTGTCTTTGTTTGTAGTACAAAGAGTAAGAAAAAATTATATATATACTGTGTTTTTCCTGTAAGCTCCGGCGTCGCTGGCCACGTAGGTGTTTGAGAAAGGTAAATTACGCACGCCAGTAACGGCGAGTCCCTCTGCTTGAGCGCTCAAATTGACTTCTGCAAAATAGAGTTATTAAAAACACCTGCTGTCATTCTTTTTGTATTGCCAATGTTTTTTAAAATTCCCTATATCTTTTAATATTTTGTATTTGTATTTGTTTGTGCATGAATTTTGCAAGTTTCATATATATAGGAGGAAGCACAATAAAGGTGAGTCCGATTCCCGTAAGCTGCTGGCTCCTCGGCCTTCCACGAGGATCTACAATCCGCTGTGATTTGGAAGGTGGCGGCCACTAACTTTGACTTACTCTGTACACAACTAGGAAGATTTCCTCCCATAAGCGATTTCCGTGAACTCCCCCTACTCTTCTGAGCTAAGCTGTAGGCCCTTTTCCACCTATCCGGTTACGGGTCGACGAGAAGCTCGTTTGGGCCGTAACAAATCTTAAATTTTAGAAGGCGAACTATTGCATCGTTCGTTCTATCAACTGTTGCGTACCGGTACTTTTGTATACCTTTTGCTTCTTCTCAGCACTAAAACAGACGCACGAAGGATCTACAGTTTAATGTTCACTCCAAACGATAGATATTCCAGAGAAAGCTTAGGCGTCAAGACTTCACGATTACCAAAGCAGTTTGGGAGAATTGTGTGTGGTAGATTGCTGCACTACGTTTTTCTTAACTACTATGATAGTGTTCGGGGATCGAACTCAACGAATATCCAACTTACTGTTAAGAAAGCAAAGGAATTACCAACTAAGCTACCACGACAGCTAAAATTAGTATTTATTAAAATGAAATCATATAAATTGTTTAGAGGAACCTGAACGGTTACAATTTTAATTACATGATCAATGATCGCCTTAAATAAATAACTATGAAAGCCTTACACCTGACTATTGTCTATTTGTAGTACAGCTTTTAAACTATTGGTGCTAGCGGGTAATTTCATCAACAGAAACCTAAAGAGACCTACAGCCTAATGGTGGGATCTGACCTACGCTTAAGCTCTAGATGAATACATTTTAATCGTAATTTCCAGATATTTGAAGCCCGCTATCCTACAAAGAAATTTCAATCCGATACTCCTTCTTGGTACATTTTAAAAGCAAACCGTTTAAGATAGATTGATTCAAAAAACTACCAAACGAAAAGTCAGTAACTTATATAATAATGAAATGTCCATTTAGTTATGCTCATAATAATTAAAGGCGCAGATATTAGACTTGTTTTTTGTTGTTAGTACCACGGTGTCTCGGGGAACCCAGTACTTAAGCAATAATGTTCATTGTACATCCCCGTCGTGATCTCAGCGTTCAAACAGCCGGGTTGCTTTTCGGCTTTCTAGGATACTGCTTATAGGCAGTTCGTGTATGTCGCCAGGGTTGGGTAATCCGAGCCCCAGGTGACTGTGCCTAAAGACGACCAGGCTGGAGATTCACACGGCACGTGGTAAAAGGTTTCTTCCGCTTCTGCGCATTTACGAGAAAGGGCGTAGTTGCCAATGCTTATAGTGGTTAGATGCTTGTTCGGGGTACAGCAGCCTACCAGAAGGCTGGTCACCATCCTGAGGTAGTCCCTGCTAAGATTTAGCAGATCTTTAGATGCTTTGGGCGAAGGGCTCCTAATATGTTGCCTCGCTTACCTACAACGTTGGGTTTCCCAGTACCGAGAATGTTTCCTGATAAGATACTGTTAAATCTCACGTCTTATGGCGTTGGCGGATACTCCGAGTGTAGGTTCTGGTCCGATGAGGGGTCTTTCGGTCCCCATCCTTTCCAGAGTGTCTGTCTCTTTATTCTCGACTATACAGGCATGTCCTGGTACCCAATGTAGCGTTACAATGTCGTTGGCTGCCAAGCTCTGTAGAGACAACCAACACCCATATAACAGCCTTGAGGTTTTTTAGTTTTGATAGAAGTGCATAGACTTCCGCTTGAAAGACCGTAGCAGATGTTCCCAAAGAATGCGTTGTTAACTTGGTTCTAGGTCCATAGACGCAAACCTCCGCCCAGACACCCTTCTTGGGGCCATCTGTATACCATGCAGGTCCATTGAATGAAGTTGTACTCTCTGTTCCGTTCCCAGTCCTCCCTAGAGGACAAAGAATCTTCTCCCAAACGTGTACCTTTGGCCCATGTGGTCTGAGTACACTGTTGAAGAGCATATGGTGTTCTTTAGAGAAGTGAGCACCGCGATATGGTCCTAGGTGGGCTCCGGGTTCCCAGTTGCCGGTTCGCGATATCCTTAAGGTAAACGTCCTAGCTTCCACCACTACTAAAAGATGTAGAGGGGGAGTCCCAGAAACACCTCTAGTGTCACCGTTGGCGTGGTTCTCATAGCACCAGAAATACTATGCTAGCTAGTCTCTGGATTCTAGTCAGCTTGGTTTTGGCACTGATACTTGCCACCCCAGATCACCATACCAGAGTAGCAAACAGAACCGTTTGTCTGATCATGGTTGTGTAAATCCGCAACAGTATTTTTGGAGGGAGGCTCCAGTATTTCCCGTGTTCTTTCTGCAGACCCAGAAAACCGCTGTAGATTTTATGAGTCTGTTCTCCACATGACTCTTCCAGCTCAGCCTTGAGTCTAAAATTAGTCCCAAATAACCTGTGATACTCTTAGCAGATTGTAACGTGCGATTTCTTGCTCCTGGTTGATTGGTATTTAAATTTTCAATACAGCATTTTGGTTTGCATATTTAAGCTTTTGACTAATTCAGAATTGGCCTTGTGGAAGTTTCGTGTCATCTACTCGAGTATTTCCGGTTCAGGAAATGGTGAATTTTGGGTTTTCGTTTGACATATAACTGTATGAGTTCTCAAAGAAGGTGCACGTGTTTTGAGTTAATTTGGAAGTCGTTTTAAGACTTGGGAAGTTTTCCGATTGCAATTTTCAAGACACATTTGGGAAGTTCTTAGGCATCGATAGTGTGATGTGAGTTCTCGGGGAGTTGATCCCAATCTGTGTACAAATCTTTTGAGAGAGTTCTTTCGCCAGTTAACATCTTTTGGTAAGCATCGGAAATCCAATTTCTCTTGTTTCACTTCTAAGACTATTGAAATTATTTAGGCGAATAGGCTGGAGTTAGAATTGACAGAAATTACCAGTCATTTGTGGAAAATCAAAGAGATCCTGTGGGTTCGAGACGAGCGGACTTATCTGCCGTGCAGCGAACGCATACAACAGGTGTGGATCGAGATAGCTAGATCGCAGGTGTGTCAGTTCCTTTCATATTCAATTTTTACATATAATTTCGAGGAATCGTAGTAAATCTTGTAATTGTATACATAAATTAATAACAATACTAAGTACACTTTAATTAGTTGGAGTTGAAATTCAATTGATTTTGCATTTTGGTAATATTGGTGATATCTTATCGAAATTCTGTTAATAATTGTTAAATGGTCAACAGTATAATTATTTTTCTTTTATTGATTAAAATTCAAATAGCAAGGGGAAATAGTGCCGAAGTTTTAAATCTTGATTGAGTGCGCCGATACTAATACCATTATATTGGTATTTTTACATCTGGGTATTTGGTTCGCGAGGCCTCGAGAAACTTAAAAATACTTAGCGGGGTTGGTCGCCAATATCATTATGGTTGGAAGCGGAATAAATGCTTCGTAGTCTAGTAATAATTTCGCATTATTGCGTTCCCTATATATTCAAGAATTTTGTTTTATTAATTTAATTAACGAAAGGTACTGTTAGCCATGATTGGTTAATTCCTGTTACATCTTTATATATCTTTATTGAATACCTACTTTAATTTCATGTGGCGATGTGTCAAAAAGGTTCATTTGCGTGATTCTTTATATAAATTGAAATTTTCTAATTTATTGTTGTGTTTTATTGTGTCTTGGGTTAAAATAATTTACGTTGGTGACAAATTGAGCAATTACCGAAGCAAGGTAGGTCAGAACTCCAGGAAGGTTCCTGTTTATCTCGTGTTATTTTCAAGGACGAAGGATATTTTAAACAGGTGGCGCCTAGGCTTATCAAACTTCTTGATACCTGGACCTTGCATCGTAAATGGTAGTTTCGGTTGTATTGCTTCTATTTAGTATAACAGACTTTGTCGCCGCCTATTCGACTAGACGTCACAAGGTATTTATTAAACAGAGTTGGGTCTCGATAGCTCCTTAACTGTCTTCGTCGTGTGACAAAAACCAGTTGGGATTTGTTTGGATTTACTGACAGTTGTTATCTCCACATCTTTCGACGATGTGGGGAGCCCTCTGTGCTATATCTGAAACTGTTGCCGTAAAGTTCTCTGTGACAAGAATGACTAGGTCGTTTGCATAGCCTTAGGTGTAGATGCCTTCGATATTAAGGGGAGAGATCAAGCCATCGATAACTAAGCACCATAGCAGGAGCGCGAGAACTCTTCCCTGTGGGCAGCCCTGGTTTACGACAGCTGAAATGATTGTATTACGGAGTGTAGCCGTGACCTTCTATTGAGAAAGGAGCGCCCTGGTCCAATTTACTATAGTTTGGTTTGCACCGTTTCAACCGCCGCCGCGCACTTACTTTCGGTGGGGTATTGTTAAATGCCCCCTCTGCATTTTTTTAACATACTCAGTCCGACCTGTTGTTAGTCCTACAGCTACATGTCAGAATTATATAGAAGTGAGTATAATGTTTTATATGGAAGCAAATTAAACGAATTCCATTTTACATAAATCTGAAAGAAAATGAAGATGAAATACCACTTTTACTAATTAAATATAAAGCGATGCAGTATTAGAACGTTTAATGAACCATTCACATTAAAAGAAGGGGGAGTTTATAATGAAATAAAATTGGACAATGGATTGATGGGTTATGTCTGTTATCCAATTGAATACAAGGATTCATGTGCTACGAAGGTCATGTTAAGCCATTGGTTCCGGTTATCATAGTAAATGTAGTGGAACTTCTCTTCTCCCTTCGACGGGCTAGGCTAACCTTCTCGATAGACTACGTGCAAAGTATGCGAAAGACAAACAAATTCTGTGTTTCTGACGTTAAATATTAATGAGATTTGTAACAGAAAATCGCTGACGGTTGATTTAGGGACGCTTGTTGATTACTAGTTGTCACTCCCACTATATGCCTCTTAATTTAATATGTTTGAACAGCGAAAATTATGAAACGCCTGCCGTTTACGTTAGTCCGATAAATTCGTTTAATTTAATTTGACTTGCTTCTAGTTTGTAGATCAAAACCATGAAAACAATAACCAATCATATCACAAGCTACACTAATGTGCTTGTATGAGGTATGAAAAATAGATTGATACACAGGGTTATTCTCGTAAGAAAATAAGGTTGCAGATACGTTTTTACGCAACCCATTTTACAATTCATAGTTCACCTTCGATATAATTTTAAAATTTTATCTATTGGAAGTTATAGACACCGCATTCCTATTTCGCCGTATTTAGCATAAGGAATACAAAAAATGGTATTTGATGTTCTTGCATTAATGGAAACATTACTGTTGTGTTGTATTAAAAAATAAAAATTAATAGAAACGTTTATTATTTTATTTATTTAATATGTATTAGAAAAGCAATAACACTAAAAGCAAGAAACTTAGAATTGAAAACTACGTAAAAATCGAAGTTGTTACCGCTAGACTATTACGAGAACGCGAAGCCGCCGCCACAGGCGCATACAACAACATACTATTTTTTCAACTTCATTCAATAATATATTGAAAGTCTAAGTTGTTATAAAATTGATTTACAAAAATGCTATCTTTCGATTTATAGTAATTGCAGATAGCAAAATGTATCAATTGTCAGAATATAAACTTTTTTATATTTCCCGTACTACTTTCAGTGATAAACAAAGAATATTTATAAATACTAATGGTAGATACTCAATCACACCCCACTATTGAATTCGATTTATATCAATCATAGTTGTCATACATAGGTACATACATACATACATTAGCCAAATTACTTTTAATACTAACATCAGTGGTCACATAAACGTATTTTTACTTTAAATGGTACGAAATTATGTTTATGAAAAGCTTTAGTTGGCCTGTCATGTACTGCCCTTGTTCTCGATGAACGTAAAATTATACTTGCTTCATAATAAATATGAATACTAAAAACAGAGCAGGGATTGCTGTAAGGATTAACGAGATGCATTATTATTACATTATTCCAAATTATTTGGATTTAGTGAAACGATTATCGCCAAACGTAAGTCAGTTACACCGTAAAAGTAAAACATTACTTATTTATTGCTACAGAACAATGTAAGCTTCACTTCTAACAAAACAGGAACATCTTAATATCCCTTGCAAGTGGTATAAACTAATATTGTGAATATCAAAACGTTTCTTATTACGTTTCCGTTCATGTACTCGTTTCAGCTGTCAAGTGGTAAATAATTTGACAATGAATTTAGCAGCCCAATTTAGGTTTAACCATTGCAATATTTACAGTATTCTTCCAAGCCGCAAGGAAGATACTATTCCCTTTGGTGGAATTAGATTAATATAGAATCCGATGTACTGCCTACATTGAAAATTAAACCTGACGTCTCCAAATGCTACAGAAAATTCCAAATCAATAATAGAAAAATAAATGTTTTAAGAAGTTCTACAAACATAAATAGCATGGAATGAACAAAGCAATTTTGAATATGCGTGCTCTAATACGCGAATATAATACGTTATTATTCGCAAGCTGAACAAATGCTGAAAGGCGAACAGTAGAAATTAAATTGGAGAAAAGATATTGAATTTTCTGTGAATAAACGATATCTTTTTGGTCCTGAAAACAATATAAGAAAACTTTTTAAAAAAGATTTTTAATAGTTTATACAAATAAAAATTCGAGACGGCAAGTTTAGGACTGTACGCTGCATAAGGAAAAAGGTCTCACTAAAGTTTATCTTTTGAATTGTTGCAGCGGTATGAGGGCGAGGATTGTCTTGGAAAAATTGAACGGACTTTATCTTCTCTTCCGTTTGATCCTGTTCGCCTGCTTAACTTTATCGCGCAAAAGTATCGAATAACAATCTGCAATAATTGTACGACGTTTTGTAAGGAAACCAACAAAGAGCACCTCACGACGATATTAAAAAAAAATTTGCCATTGATTGACCGCTGACAACACAGTTTTTGCCTTTTTCGGTTTTAGAGATGTGATGTGACACCACTGCATGCTTACACGTTTTTATATTCAGAAGTAAAATAACGTACCCATCTTTCATCAGTTATCACAATTGAGTTCAAATATTAATCTCATTCTCTCTCATATAGCTGCAGTAAAGACGAAGCGATTTACAAACGATTTACAAACGATTTATCTCATGTTCTTCGTCAAAAGGCGCGGAATCCACCTAGCAATCACCTTACGATATTTTAGCTTGTTTTATATGTCTTCAGTAATTCCCACACTAATTTGTAACTTTTGAGAAATTTCACAAACGGTTACCCGTCTGTCTTGCCGAATAAGGGCATTAACTTCCTCTTCATTTTCATGACTACCCGAAATTGTAGCTCGCCATACATGAGGTTCATTTTCTACACGAGTGTTCCTGACTCTAAAAGATTTCGACAACTCAAACACATGAAAGACATTGATCGCCGTATTGTACTCGCAGCTTGTAAGAATTTCAGTCGTATTTTCGTCTTCATTTGTAAGAAATTTGATGATTATGCTCTGCTCCACGTTAGAATGAACAGAACTTTCCTGCATCGTAACCGTAACGATCAAAATAATATTACAGAGAAATACTGCCATGGAGGTATTAACAAAAGTGCCGGCCAATTTTTAATTAATGTTATTTCTGAAATTGTCTTCAGATGGAATTTTAATATAAACACTACTGTTTAAATTTGAACTCTCTACCTAATAGTGTAACGGGTCCAAAATGTTGTCTAGTGAATAATTGGGTTTTAATTACCAACACAAAGTAACAACATTTTGAAGATAATCGTTTCAACAACATACATCTGGAACCACCGTGACGTAAAATGTTCGAGAACAAACGTCCCTTTCTCCAGCCGAGAGGGGAGCACGCATGACGGAAGTGGAAAAAGTGCTTCCTATAAAACCGCCCGCCCAGCCATTAAAATGATCTTTATTTCCTGGCTCTTGATTCCTTCAAAAGTCAGAAATATACCGCCGCTTTCTTTAAGAGTATTGTTAAAGTTTCCAGTGTTTAAAAATCCGTTCCTGTAAATAACCAGAATAGTAGAAATCCATTTAACAATTCCTAATAATTACCTAAAAGTGAATTCATATTTTTCCAGTGTTTTACAGTTGTATTCACGCGTTTAATTATTTTGATTTTCCAGTGACCGAGTCCGAAGTGAAGCGAGCCAGTGCACAGCGATCGCAGGTAGCCTTTGGGGGTCGATTCAAGCCAGCGTACCGCCGTTCGAAAACGCTAGGATTGCCAGGACATTTTTAACAGTAAAGTTAGTGGAGATAAAAATTTGACTTGCTTTGCTTGTTTATTTGAGTGCCCTGTAGTACGTTTTCCCTCTGCAGACATATTTATCGACTATTCTCCGGTGTTTGAATTGAGAGAACAGCAATAAATAATTCTGTATAAAGGTTATTATAGTTGAGAGAATCAGTGTTCGAATTGGTGCCGTATCTCAACTGTAATACCCACTGTTGTTGATTGAACACCCTGTACAAGATTTGTCTTGATTCGTGGAGCAATTTCAGGAAACGCCAAATGCTTGTAAGTCCCGTTAGTGAATTTTGAATTGATTTGGAGCATTTTAAACAATTCAAAACTATCCACAGATTCTGTCGCAGAGAATTAATTTGTGCAAATTTGTGGGAGGAAATTTAAGTCCTTTTCTTCTTAGCAAGACTGGAGAAGTTTAGTTAGCTAATTAGAGAATTATCCGTGTACCCGAAATTTTCAGTATAAAAGCCAGATTATTATAATATTAATAAACAAAGCGAAGCAAGGTTAAATTTATTTGTGCT
>JABXWE010016422.1:0-25060 GCA_014611495.1 Limonius californicus | reverse complement strand
AAATTTCCTGTGAATGTGTTTAATATGAACATCCCACAATTGCTAACCGGATGGGGAAATTATGTGTGGTGGGTTGCAGTACAAGATTTTTATATATACAACTGTCAGAAATGTTAAATTAATATGCATATTTTACTAGAATTAGAATTAGAAGTTTTAGTTACAGGATCAAACGTTTACTTTTTCTAGAGCTGATTAGAGAAATACGAATTCTGAATAATCATGTATGCAGATTTATGGAGAGGTCCTCCATATATGGGAACTAGAAATATATAGATTCCAAATTTTTGTTTGCTGCTATTTAACAGGTTTGGATTTTATTCATATGCTCTTCGGCTGAAAACGAAGAAATTGTTTACGTGAAATTACATCGATTAATATTTTTCCAAAAATTGCTGCCCTACTTTGTCTAATAACGGAGAATTGGATACTTTTAAAATGATTATTAAAATAGTAAATATTATAGGACAAGATGATATTAAATTTTTGCTTTTAGGTTTGCGGTAATAGATATATAGGTACTTGGTATAAATAAAAAACAGTTCCAACATGATTGCATATATCCGTAAGCGTTACATTAGAGTCATTCGCTTTTCCGTTAATTGAATACTGAACATAGAAATTTTCCACTTCACTCACTTACATCAATAAGGAACATTTATTTGCTGAATTCGTTTTGTCCTTGATAAATACGAGTACCAGTAAAATAAATTTATCGTTAGAAATAAAAGTGGGAAAAAAATTCTGGACGCTCGGTCAATTTTTGACACCGAGTTGAATCTTGGGGCCCGCCTTTTCTTCTTCCTCCTTTTCGAGTGTTTTTGCCCCTGAAAAGAAAGCCTTTGTCCAGAGATTACATTTACCGTGGTTGGGATGTAGGGCTTCTTGTCTTCTCCTGGGCTTTCTTGAGGGCAGTCGATACAAGCCAAATTACTCCACGGTTGCGAACTCCGGCGCACCAGAATAATCGGTATGGAACACGCTGATAATGGTATCACTTCTACCAAATGAGGCTGGCCACCATTTACGTCTTGGAAATTTGATCGCCGACTGCCATTCGAACTATTTTTCCTGGTATTAGAACCGGGCTCCTGTGGAAATGTATAATTGCGCTATTTACATTTAGATATGATTTGTGGTAATAAATACGTTGGATGAAGTGTCCGATATCCTTTTCTTCGTTTCACCCGGTTTCCAGTCCTCCTCGTCGCTGCTCGAATCGGAGCTTAAATCTGAGCTGAAGTAGCACTCACCAGACCCATATTTCGTGAAATAATGGACCACTGCAAACTAATGAGTTCAATTAAAGTCACGTTAAAGCTTAAAGTGCAAAAGTTTGTGTTTGTAATCGTGCTTTTAGTTATGCTTTATATGATACCTTTTGTAAGTATAGGTATTTAGAAAATGTGGCTTACGAAACTTACATGTAAGGTTTGTTTAAATTTGAATTTTTTTTTTACATTTATGTTAGCCCTCGTACTGCGGAGATAATTTTAGGGAAATTTTAGGCGGAAGTGGGTCTCTTGTGATCCGGCTTGTATTTTGGTGTTTTTACATCAATTTCGAAACACCAAAATGCATAGGCTCTTAATAAAAGCTTGCACATAATAATGTAATTATAATACTTCTGCTTTTTACACTTTTTTGTAGTTATTAACCAGCATGACTAAAAATGTTAATAAGTTCGATAGTTAGAAATATCGAGTCTATATAGCGTAAAAATTCTTATATGATTTGCAGTATCCTGTCCATGTGTCTGACAAATAAATTTAAAACTACTATCATACTTATTAGTATGTTTATTTTTATTGTGTACACAGAAAGCAAACTGTCCGGTCTCAAGTTTCAAGCATTTTTTCTACGAAAATTATTCTAAAGCATCTTTATAACAGCTGTGAGAAATAGCAAACACCAAAAGCGGTGTTTTGGTAAACGGATCACTTGAGAACGGACTTAAGCTGTTCTAGGGTTAATGTACAGTATGACTCGGTTATAACTAGAGTCTGGATTATATGAAAAATGCATATTTATTATTTTTAGTATATTTTTAATTTTATATTGTATATTTTGCAAATTTGGGCTTTTGTTGCATATGTTGTAAAAGTTGCATATATTGGCATATTTAGACCTGGTGAGTTGTTTTGTTAAACATTTCATAGTAAATTTATGCTTCCCAGTTGCTGGTTTTAAAAAGTAGGATTGACAACTCGATTTTTCATTATAATTGAATTATCTCGAAAACGGTTGAGTTTACATATTTACTTTTAACAAGGGTACCTTTTTGGGGTACTTTCACACAACGAATAAGATTATTTTGTCAAAAATAAGACAAACAGAACGTCTTGGAATATATTCTAGAGAACAGTACCTAATACTTCCACATGAGACGCCCCTGGTGCACTTATTGAAACGAAACTAAGCTCTGATTTTCAACTTTATCGAGTAAGGTATGCACATACAAGTTTAGAACATTAACCGGCTACTAACATAATTATATGCTGAAAAGTGATCGGACAAGTCTCACTTTAGAATGCTTTAACTCCATAACGAAACATTTTCGTAGTAAGGTTTATATGAACTTCTTTTCTTATTTTGGTATGGAGAACTCGCTCCCAAAGTTTGACCAACTATTTCAGGACCACCTTGTATATACGCGCTTATTTTTCACAATTTCTTTCCAAATATTCCGCATTCTAGTTATAACGATACCTTTGGGACTGCAAATGTTTTGTCCTTATATCCATTAACCGTAATATCTGGGAAACAAGAATTATATGCAGAGCGAATATTTAAATAGTAAGTTTTCTGTCAACAAAAGTAGATTAACATACAAAAAAGTCCTCAAAATCTTAAAAAGCTTACCATACTCTTCCAAAAAGTGAAATAAACGGAAGTAAAAACATACCATACGTTATTTACATGTAAATATGAAATATGTAAATTTAGTTGTAGACGGTTACATATTTTGTGCTTTGCAATTTAAATACCTGAGATGTCGCCTAGTAACATATAAAACTATATACAGTCGAACTACCATATAGTGATGTTGGAAAGTACCAAAAACAATCATTACAGGGTGCCCATAATTTGAGATAAAACGCCTAGAAGCGTTGTTCAGCAGTGGACACTGAACACAAAACAGCTAAAACATCTATTTTCTGTAAGCTTGTTTTTTCACACGAGCTTCTTGAAGTTTCAAATTCGAATGCTGAGTATCTTTAACAACAAAGTTAAACTAATAGATATATTCGATGAAAGTAGTTCTTCAAATATATTAACAATGAAAGTTCCTTTGACTGCAATTGTTGACTTGGTGTAGGACTTATCTCCAGAGGATTTCATCAGCCAAATTACTTCAGTTAGTTGAAGTTCCTACTGAAGATTGCAGTTTAGTTGCCGAAATAATAATTTAGCTGTTCTAAATATCGCGGTGGTAAGGGGTTTTCCAAAGTTTATTTACTTAAACAACAGTCTCCAATCAATCCAGTAATACAAATGACTTCTCCAAATGTTCAAATTGCGGATTTTTAGTCCTAAAATTTTGTTGAAAATACGAGACTTAGATGTGGCATCAAGGCTGATAGTGATTTCTATTTAATTTGACACTGCTGTTCCAAATTTTACATTTGTCAAACATATGTTTCTGTTCTTTTTGTAAATTCAGTTTCACTTGCATTAATGGAAAACACATTTGTTGAGTACAATGGCAGTGTTTCGATTCTTGGAGAGGTATGTGGTAATTGTAATGCAGGGGCAGGGCTATATGCAGAACGCTATCCACATAGAAGACATCCAAATCTCACAGTTATTAAACGAAGTGACCAACGACTACGAGAGAGAGAGAGAGGAAGTGTTGGTCTAAAAAGAGATGGTGGTAATCGTCCATTTATGGTGAAACAGCTCAATATTGAAGAAAATGTATTAGATTTAATTGAATGGGAGACTACGGGAAGCGTACCTGGTATTTTCCCGATTGTAGACATACCAAAGTTGGTAGTAAACTGAGTATAACATGACAACGGCCTATCTCCTTTTCGAAAAACCAAAGTGCACCCTTATTACCACAGGATTAAAAAGCACGAGTTAGGTACTTAAGGCTTGATTTTAGCAGCAAGGTAAAGTTACAATATAGGTGATTTTAAATTACAAATTACAAGACTGTAGTAACAGTAGAAAACTGGTTCGCATGTTGGACGAATACAATGAATGGCTATTAAATCGACACCAGGAAAATCCGAATGTTAATGGCAATATTTTGTGGACAGATGAGGCGATATTTATGCAGCATGGGGTTTACAATACTCATAATAAGCATGTGTGGGCAGATGAGAACCTTCATGCAACTCATATTAGAAGTCATCAACAAGGCACGGACTTGTATGCACCAAAAAGTGTTAAAATATGCGCATATATATGCTCAAATTACATGCCAAATATGCAGTGGTTTTCATGAAATATGCTTTAAAATATGCAAATTATTGACCTTAATTATTTTATGTACATATTTAAAACAAAAATTTTTGGATAAAACAAATTTATTTATTTTAATTGTTAACACATTATTAAATACAAATAGCAAAAGAAAACCTAATTAACACTAAACTACTTATATCTTTATAGAACTAATGGTAATTTTAGAGAAAAATAATAAAATAAATCTTAACTACCTATTTTCATACAACAGTGTTAAGCGAACTAGTTCTTTCAAATATCTTTATTATTCCTTACATTAGTGTAGAAATTAACAACTAGATGTTTTTCTAAATTAGTTACTAGAAATGCTTGTCTTTTGTCATCTAATAACTGTTTGTATGTCGAGAAGCTTCTTTCTACATCAACTGATGTAATAAACAATTCAAAAACTGAGAGCACTGAAAACGTCAACACCGTACAACGCACGTAATTAAAAATAAGCAACAGACAAGGGCACCTTCCGTTTAAAAGATCAGCTCGAAAGTAAAACAAAAACTAACTATAACAGCGGCCAAAAACATGAAAATCCCACGGTATCAGTGATTTTTAGTCACTTCTTGGAAAGTGAAAGTTCTGTATGCCTATCACAGCCGTTCCAGATAAAGAGATAAATTTTAAGCTGGAATTAGACGCCTGAGAAATGGGCAGTTTGTAAAAGTACATAAATATTTGTAGGTAAATACCTCATTTTAGAAATTCCCAACAAAAATAGACATTTACCAGAGAATTATAGTTTCTCCGAAATTTAGACACTCCCTCATTTTTCTACATTTCTCGTAGTTTAATGAAACTATGTAGCTGCATTTATCCCTAACCAAATGTATACAGAAATATGCTTTAATATGCTCCTTAAAGAAATTTATGCACGAAATGCTTAAAATATGCAAAATATGCAAAAAAAATTTGATTCCATTTAAGTCTGGTTTATTAGATACGCGTAAATACAAAAGCTCACTTAGCACATATTATTAGTATAGGATATGCATTTGCATGAAATCCGTGCCTTGGTCATCAATATCGATGCGATGTTGACGTTTGGGAAGGTATGGTTAATAATTATGTAATTGGTTATTTTATTCTGCCAAATCGTCTTATTGCTGCTAATTTCCTACATTTTCTAAATGAAGCTGTTCAAGTATTACTGGAAAATGTTCCACTGATAATTAGAAAACATATGTGGTATCAACAAGATGGTGCTCTAGCCTATTATGAAATCGTGGTTCGAGATTTGCTTCAAAATAATATTCTGGATCGGTTGATTGGCCGTGGGGTGTTATAACTTGGCCGCCAAGATCACCTGATCTAACGCTCTTAGATTTTTATTTATGGAATTATCTGAAGGGTTGGGTGTATCTCATACCAGTGAACACTGTGGCAACCAAGCGGCTGCAACTTTAAACGAACACATGAGGTGGTGGTCATTTTGAACAGTTCCATTAATTTACAGAAAATTGTAGATTCTGATTTGTTTCTGCTCGTTACTTCTATCCTTTTTGTTCATAAGTTATTTGAGGTTAGGTACTGAAAAGGATTGATAAATTCTTTATTCAGCTGTAGATTAGACCTATTAAAATAAATAGACACGAGGAAGAAGAGACAACGGACCTATCCTCATACCTCTCGATGGACGAATTAAATAGTGCCATTGACAAATGTAAACCGCGTAAGGCTGCTGGACTGGACGACATCCTGGTGGAACAAATCAAACACTTTGGACCTAAAGCAAGGCAATGGCTACTTGAAATGTTTAATAACTGTCTGCAACAATGCCAGATTCCACGGATCTGGAGGAAATCCAAGGTGATTGCAATAATGAAACCTGGAAAGGATGCCAACGACCCAAAGAGCTATCGGCCAATCTCACTCCTATGTCACACCTACAAAATTTTCGAAAGAATGATTCTCCACCGCCTTACAGATGTCATAGAACCGTTGTTAATACCGCAGCAGGCTGGCTTCCGCCCAGAAAAGAGCTGCACCTCGCAAATACTAAATACTACCCAGCACATCGAAAATGGTTATCAGCAAAGAAACGTGACGGGTGTTGTGTTTATTGACCTCACAGCAGCATATGACACAATTAATCTTAGGGCACTAGCAAAGAAAGTCTATGATCTAACTAAAAGTTTCCACCTAACTAATATAATTGGAAATATGCTCCGAAACCGAATGTTCTATGTCGAGTTCCAAGGTAAACGCAGTAGATGGCGTCACCAAAAAAAACGGCTTACCACAGGGCAGTGTCCTGGCTCCAACTCTCTTCAATATATACACCAACGATCAACCACTACCCACCGGAACCTCCAACTATATCTACGCAGACGTCAGAGCAATCGCTGTCCAGGCTAAAACCTTCGAAGAAGTGGAACAAAAACTAACAGAAGCACTCCAAGAACTTGATCTATACTATAAAGCCAATCAACTGAGGCCAAACCCGTCCAAAACACAGGTATGCGCCTTCCACCTTCGAAACAAGCAGGCCTTTAGGAAACTACAGGTGACGTGGAAAGGCGTGCGACTGGAACATTGCCCAAGTCCCAAATACCTAGGCGTCACGTTAGATAGAGCCTTAACATTCAAACAACACTGCAGCAACGTAAAACTGAAAGCTAGTGGGAGAAATAATATTCTACGCAAAATAACGGGTACTACCTGGGGTGCTACACCACAAGTTGTAAAGACAACGGCACTAGCCCTCTGCTATGCAACTGGCGAGTATGCCTGTCCAGTATGGCAAAAGTCCGCTCACGCCAGACAAGTTGACGTCGCTCTAAATGAGACATGCAGGTTAATCACGGGCTGTCTCAAACCTACCCCCCTGGACAAGATGTATCACCTGGCGGGTATTGCTCCGCCCTCAGTACGAAGAGAAGCAGCAGCTTATAGAGAAAGGGCAAAATTATCAACCTCGTTGAGACACCCCCTCTACAATGTTCAAGCAGCCCACCACAGATTAAAATCAAGAAACTGTTTCCTCAGAACAACTGCTAACTTCCAAGAACAATCCAACAAATCTAGGAAAGAGCTGTGGATAGAAACGGAATATGTGCACTGGATGAATCCCTCGGAAGAACTGGCAACAGGGCACAATGAAAGATGGGAAGTCTGGAAATCTCTCAACAGACTGCGAACCAATACAGCTCGCTCCAGAGAAACCCTAAGTAGATGGGGTTACCCTGTCATTACCACCCAATGTGACTGCGGTGTACCCCAGACAACAGAACATATGTATAACTGTCCCATGAGCCCCGCCCAATGCACTTTCGACGATCTGATGTTAGCACAACCTAATGCCATCGAAGTCGCTCGCTATTGGGCTGGAAATACCTAGTCATAAATTTTAGAGTATATTTATACACTTAATTTTATTTATACAATAATTTTATTTTTACATTTGACAACTATATGTATCTACATATATATATTATATTATTGTTATAGTAAGTAGTATATGCTTCTGACACGATTAAATAAAAATAAAAATTAGACCTATTGGAAATAACATATAAAAACATGCGCCGGTAAGTCTACCTCATGGTAGTGTGGAAATTGATTGTTTAGTAGGTAGTTGATTTGTGTTGTGAACGTGGTCGACACACTTAGGTAATAATAATTATATAATACATATTTTTTAATAGTTTGCCATAGTACTGCAAAAATATTTTTATATTTTTGCATTCAGCATAAAATTATCTATCCAACGATCTCATGTTTTCTGATTTTGGATGAGGCGTTGCCGATCTTATCTAAAAAATATTAAAATTTTGGAGGGTACAAGGTTTAACTAATTAATTTGGTGTGTGAGTATTACGATTAATTAAGAATACATATTTCGCAGTTATTTAGTCAAGTGATATACTAAAACGACACAACTACCAAACATTAATTTTTTTATAAATGATGTGCATAATAAACGCATTTTTGTACTTTATCACTTTAAAAGAAGAAAAATTTCCAAATTGTTTTAATAATGCTAATATTAGACTTTGATACATTAATGAGCAACCCTGTATATAGTACTCATCTACTAATTACGGTCAGCTATTAACTATAAGTTTGTAATTAACGTTTGATACAGTTTCTACTATTTGCAAATATCTACCTAACTGACTAATTTATTACCAAATGAACATTTAATACAGTCACTAGCAACTTAATTGGAATAGTTTTGTAATATTCGGGGAGTTCATTGTAGCACAGATGGATATGTAGGATAATGATCTGTCAAACCAGTTACATGTTTTGCCGAACACAACGCAGTCGATGTGTACTGGACGTTTTACTTATAAAGATTCATTAATATTGCTGTTGGATTATCAAAATCTTGTTAAATTAAAATTTAACTCAAATGTGAACTCATGTTTAAACATTGGTCGGAAAATATGAATCCCACCTGCCTCCTGTCAATTTGAAGTTTGGAACTTTTTAACGATTCGCTATGATTACACCTTTTTCGATTGGAAACACATTTTGCAAAGTTTCGAAGCGTGTGTTCGTTTAGTAATTTCACAGATGAATGATAGCTGATCGTTTCGTTTCTCCTTTCTATCTCTGGTTGCTTAGAAGCGTTTTATACAATTTACATTTCATCGTAAAGATGTGTTTGTAAGAACCAAATCACGAACTGAACGATTAAGTAAATGAACGGTTGGATAAATCAGTAAATCGTGAAAAAGTAAAATTTCTGTAAATTTAATTTTGTGTCTTGTATTTAAAGCTCGCAATGCAATACATATTCAAGGAATTTCAGAAATTAAGAAGAGGAGAAAATTGTTCACGATGGAGAAGAGGTAGGTATTTTCTACAAATAATTTTCAATGGTGGTAAACTCAGTTTCATGCAAATATAGCATCACTACAGGAGATGTGAATGCCAAAATAAACTACTCAAAAATGAATAGGGATATCGCAGTGTAAGACACTTGCATCAGTTGCATTTACGTATAATAAAAAACTACCAAAACAACAAAACGTCTTTTTAGTAATGAACATGAAAATTACAAACAAAGAGGCTATTTAACAATATTATAATGAAAACCGCTATGAACCTTACTGGCATACTCTCAATCCAATTATCAATATGTTCTTGTGGAATTTGATGCCACAGTACCGGCAATACATCCCTCAGCTGTTGCACAGTAGTAGGCCTTGGATTATGATGATCCAGTTGTCTCTGCGAAAAGGTTCCATGCATGCTCGATGGGGTTGAGATCTAGAGATAGCGTAGGAAGAGAAAGGTGGATTATTTCTTCATCTTGAAGCATCTCTAAAACAACACGAGCACAATTCGGCCTTGCGTTTGTCGTCAACAAAAACAAAATATTCCCGTCCAACAGCGTTGCGACGGTTCAGAACATGGTCCATAATGATCTGTTGGGCACAATGTTGGCCCAAGATATGGAGGTCAGTACGCCACCCTGAAGAAATTCTAGCCCTTACCATAAGACCATTACCACCAAAGGCAACGATTGGTTGGGTATACTGAGGTAAGGTACGATGTCTGGCACTACGATATACTCTTCGATGCCGGCTATGATTGCTGAGACAATATCTGGACTCGTCCCATCCCACGTTGTCGCTTCTTGAAGCATTCGTCTTGACCATTCGACCTGGTATCTTCGTTGAGCCACAGTTCTTGCAGGACATCTCAGGGTACGGTATGAGACTCCATTTCCTGTGGCATTCTGGAGCACTTGCTGTAGATGTTGAGCAGATGAAAAGGGGTGCATTCTTGCATTAAGTACCAGAAGTCGATCCTCACAAGGTGTTGTGATGCGAAAAGATCCACTTCCAGGCGTTTTTGCATTCGTAACTGTTTCTCTAAGGCGCTAAAGGGTACGTGAAACTACGTTTTTTGTGGTTTCTAACATATAAGCAATGTCGACGTGGCGATCTCCTCTGTCGTGCATAGCAACGGCTAAATATCGTTATTCATAGTTAAATGGTTTCTCAACATTGTTGTTTATTATTAAGAACACATATGTAACACCCGAATAAAAAAACAACGAACAAAAAAGAACGTAAGAATCCAGCAAAGATTATTCAATCAAACACACAAACTCGACTCGACACTAAAAGGGTTAAACAGTTGCCACTGGATTCTTTTTTCTTTTTTAACATCAAACATTGCTGCTTGCTCTAATTATCAAAAACAGACGACCATTAGCCGACAAATGCTTTATATTACAATACCCTAGTCAATTTTGAGTAGCTAGGGAAAAAACAAAAAGAAAACGATGACAAAATAGGCAAATTTGGGCTAGGACAGAGAAATGCAGAAGGAACCATGGTTATCAACCATGAAGAACAACAAAACTTATATAAGGAGTATATTTTTCTAGAAGAGTCGTCAAGGGAAGTGGATGTCGGTTAGTCTAAATGGCGTGATAGAAAACGAGACAAATCAATAAATGCGCATATAACAGTAGCAAACAGTTTGAACATAGAAAGGGACAAAGCTTATTGGAACTTAAAATACTCCACCTAAGCTAGAGGCAAGTACCTAAAAGAAAAAATAGAGGTATAAAATAAAATTTAAAAGACGTAAAATAGCCAAAGTAAATTAAAAATTAAAAACAGCTACGATAGCAGCCGGGATAAATATAACAAAGAAGCATGGCAAGAAAGAAGAAAAAGGGATGTTAAAAACAAGGATATTATTTGAAGAAAAAAGAAACCTAGTAAATCAGAAAAAGCGAAATTCTGTAAAAAACGTAGAGACAAACACGACAATGAAAATTGATAACGAAGAAAACAAATGCAAACTAAATTAAAAAAGGTGATATAAGAAAACGAAATATGAAGATGAAATTTAGAAAGACAATAAACGAACATGATTAGAGACTACCGGAACGAAGAACGAAGTAAGATGCAAAGTTAAAATATTCAAAACAACTGAAGTATTCTACGAAGATCTAAACAGTTCAAAAAACGTACCACCAGTGGAAATTAGAGACACTGCAGAAGAAAATCATAAACGTCTATTTGGAAGAAATTCCAGAAATAGAAGAAGAGGAAATAATATCCGCCGTACAGTGTATGCGAAACAATAAGGAATCAGATGGAATACTAACCGAATTAATGAAACTCGCATCCGCAATTAAACTGCTATTAAATAAATATTTGGAGGAAGAGGACGTTCCAGAAGATGGGAACAACACTTTAACCGTGTTGATGTACAAAAAAGAAGACAAAAGTAAATTAGACCATTGTTCTCCTTCGGTCACAAATATGTAAACTTCTTCCCGAGATTGTAACAACTAGACTGAATAACAAACTAGAATAGTATCAACCGATAGGAGAAGTCGTTTTCAGAATAAGAGTCAGTGTATGTGATCACCTTCTCAATATGAGAACAATAATAGAGAAAAGTATGGAATACAATCTACCTTTCACTTAACTTTTGTAAATTATGAAAAGACAGCTGATACTGTTGAAATGTCGGCGGTGGAAAGAATTCTGCAAAATATTAGAGTAGATCACAGATATAAGCAGTTAATTAGCACAGTGTGAGTTTACGATGAAAGGAACAAGTTCAACAATGTAACGGAAATTGTTTTTGTTGAAAAACGCTTGATTGTTAATTTATATTTTTGAATTGGTAATTTTGGCCCATATGTCAACTTTGTCCCTCTATATTTTATCGGAAGACAATCAATAAACATTATCAGTAAACTCAACTATAACATATTTATCATGAAAATTTACAGAAATATTTACAAAAATTATAAAAGTAATGCAATACAAAATAGAAGATTAGATAGTAACTAAATAAGTATTTTCAGCGATTGATAAACATAAATAAACTATTAAAATAAATGTTTAAACTGATGCTCGTTCATTTCGAAGTCATTTCAAGTCGAACAATTGTTGCGTGTTGGACATTTTTAAGAATCGCAGGCGAATTAGTTGGATTTCTTGGCTAATCCGATCTTTTAAATTTTCCAGGTTATTTGGTATACTATAGTACACGTTGGATTTTAAATATCCCCACAAAAAATCTAGAAGTGTTATATATAGGTGGCCACTCAATAGGTCCTCTCCTGCCGATCCACCTGTTGGGAAAGATGTCATCCAAAAACTGTCAAACGCTAATGCGGAGATGTTCCATCCTGCTGGAAAATTACTTGATCGTCTGGTAGATCAGCATTTTGATGGTTTAGAAATAGGGCACTAAGTCAGGAATGACATATAACTGAAGAACCTTCAGGTAGCGTTCTCCGTTCAGCGGTCCTTCAAAAAGTATATAGTCCTAGAAATGTGGTACCCACGATTCCTGCCCATATATTAATTTTTTGAGGACGCTAAGTGTGCAGCTCCTGCATTCAGTGCGGGTTTTCTGTCCTCAAATATCTGCAATCGAATGAATTGTGCCGGAAAGTTAAATGCTTAGTTCGAGAATTCAAATCATACCCATACAAGCACTCCAAAATGAAAAGATTGTGGGAGTATGAAAAATGTATTGCAATAATCTTTCTGAAGACACGTGGAAAATCCAGGTGCGAATACGACAAAAAGTCGTGACAGAGAACCAGAAACTCCAAAGACAGAAACAAAGAAAACCAGCAAGAAATTAAACAAAAAAATCCCCAGGTGTAGGTAGCATATACTTCTTGGAAAATGCAATTTTCTAATAATGAAAAACTATATGAATCATTGATTATTAATAAATTTATTTTTAATATGGGGCTCCATTTCTGCTAAGAACATTTACGTGTCGTACATTATTTAAAGTTTCTACAAAGTACAAGAAGTTAAAGGCTATAAATATTATCACTAAAATGATGCTTCTTCTTACAACGCAGCCGTATGTGTTAAATATTTAAAGCATATAAAATCAAATGGATTGGAACCAACGGTGGTGTCGTTTGCTAACGTGATTACCCCATATAGCTTTATTGGATTTTTTTCTGTGGGGCTATGTTAAAGATATGCTGTTTATTAAGCTACCACCAAACATTGAGGTTGTTAAAGATAAAATGAGACAAGGTGTTTTGTGTGTTTTGAATAGTATATTATAAAGGGCTAATTAGTGTATATAAAACAACGGAAGTGAAACCGAGAATTTGCAGAAAAATAAAATGCTAACTTCTTTCTGTACCATAATTGTTTTTTAGTTGGAATTTTGCGATTTATTGAATTCTGTCTTCTTCTTATTATTTGTTATTGCAATAAAGTTATTCTCTAACACATTTTTGCAGTTTCTGGAAATCCGAGTTGGAAAGTAGCCGGGCTACGTTGTAGCCGCGTTTTAGATTACTACGCTGATTGAAATAAAAAGTAGCATCGCAACATATTATCTTTCAAACGTTTTAACTGGAATTCAATATTCATATAGAAATTTACTTATAATATGTTAACTACGAGGGGTGTTCAATTAAAACCCATCTTAGCTTTATAAAAAAATTATTCAACAATTTAATTACAAATAATTACAGTCACAGTTAAGACACCTAATCCAGTGTTTCAGTAACCGACGTATACCCTGCTCATAGAATGTTTGTGGTTGCTGATTGAAGAAGTCTTCCGCAGCTATCTGTACTTCTGCATCAGATTTAAATTCCGACATTTTAAAGCCTTTTTCAGCGGCCAAAAAAAAAAAGTAATCGCAAGGTGGTAGATCCGGGCTATAGGGTGGATGCTCTAAAACCCTCCATTTCTTTCGTAGAAGATTTTTTTACCACATTAACAACATGGGGGCTAGCATTGTCGTGCAGCATAATGACCCCATGCGTAAGTTTTCCTGTACATTTCCGTCTTATTGCTTGATGAAGCTTGTTCAAAGTTTCATTGTACAGATTTGCAATGACATTTACTCGTGGTTCCTGGTTACTTAAACTCTATTAACAAAGGTGCTTCATGGTCGCAAAAAAATGTTAACATCACTTTGCCTGCAGAAGGTTGTGCTTTAAACTTCTTCGGTGCCGGTGAACTTGAATGTTTCCACCGCATTGACGATAACTTACTGGATGGCTCGTAGTAACGGCACCTAGTTTCATCACCAGCAACTATTGACAGAAGAAAGTCATCACTAATTTGCCTATGGTTTGTGAGGTGTTGCAAAGATAAGCCGATTCGCAAGCATTTTTGTTCATTAGGTAAGAGACGAGGAATCCATTGCGAACAAACTTTGCTGTAACCTAGAATACGAACAATACTATGGACAGATCCTACACTCGTACTAAAAATTTCTGAAATTTCTCTAATTGAGATTCGACGATTTTCTCTAATAAGAGCTTCCACATATGCCATATTGATTTCTGTAAATGCAGTATACCGTGCATCTGGTCGCGGCTCATCTATAGTCCCCTCTTTTCCATTCTTAAATTTTCGGCACCATTCCTTCACAGTTGGGTACAGAATACATGCATTTCCATACACTGCTTGCATTCGCGTATGAATCTGCAATGGCTGCACTTTCTCAGCGCATAAAAATTGTAGGACCGCCCGCTGATCAAACGTGGACGGATTTACAACAACTACCGCCATTTCAAAATCGAAGTTTCAAAAGCCAGAATCAAATTCAAACACCAGGAACTTATTAATGTGTTGCTTACAAACACTACTAACATTAACAAACGTCATTTGAATTATTGCATTTGTTTTCAAGCACAAGTTGAGCAAAGATGGGTTTCAGTTGAACAAGCCTCGTATAATTTCCCATTGTACATAACATAAAGATGTAAAGTATTACGGTAAAGTACCTAGAAGTGTCGATCACGTATAATGAAGATCAGAGAATGTCGATAGGTCCTCGTAGTAAAATTTGATACTCTACATCCTGATTTGGTGTCTTGAAATGCCAATTTAGACCTGTGTTAAGCAACACGCAGCCCTCTCAGATTCTTTGTGCGGCCCGTAAATAATTATGTATTTTCATAGTGAAAACAAAAAAACGAAAATAATCATCAAAACCGACTTAATGATGACAGGCAAAGTTATAAGTTAACAGTTCCGTGCATAGCTATAAACGGCTGATCCGGACACAAACTACTTAAAAAAAAAAAGGTTGGAAAATTGTGTACGAGATGCAGTTTCTTCAATACCTGCCAACATTGAATGCTGGCTTAGATTGAAGTAATAATTATTATTTGCTTTATTTATTAATCCAATTAATACATGGCCAATTTGTAATTAAAGATGTAGTAGAAAGAAAAACGATACTAGGTTGTATAGAGAAGCGGAGGCTGACTCAGACCATTTCCTGGTAATAATTAAGATGAAAATAAAAATTACCAAAAACATGGTAACACAAAGAAATAGAACATGTTGTAATCTTCTAGATAAACTAAAATCTACAAAAATAAAATAAAAATATATCGAAATATTAGGAGAGAATCTAATACAACACAAAGAAAATACTATCGAAGAAGAATGGAAAAATGTAAAGGATAGCATACTATATGTAATACAGAGATTACTAGGACAAAAAATGACAAATACATCAAAAGCATGGTTTGACGAGGAATGTGAAAAGAGAATGAAAATTAAGATTCAAGCTAGAAGTAATAAATACTGATAGACCTAAAGAACTAGTGTAATATAAAGAAGAAAGACAAGAAACAACCAAGTACTTCAGAAGAAAAAAGGAACGATGGATTAATGAACTTATGCAAGAATAGAAACAAATAGTAAAGACAACAGGAAGCCTTTTGAACATATTGAAAGAAAACATAAAAACAAAAAGGCAACAGTTAAAATAGACAGCAGAAAATGGAAGTTACACTTTAAACAACTTTACCAAGAAAACGAAAATATAGAGGAAGCGACAGAAGAAACTAGTGATAACAATGACGAAGACCTACCAACATCCGAAGAATATATGGAAATAGTTAAGCTTTTAAAACAAACCAAAGTAGCAGGGCCCGATAAATTAATAATGAACTTATCAAAAACGGAAGCAACAAATTGCGAATGAAGATGTATAATCTAATTACAAAAATTTGGAAAGTGTTAACCATGCTAAAGACATGGAAATACATATAAACTACTCAAAAATGAGACATTTAAAGGCAACACACAATTGCACTTATAATACAAAACTACCAAAGCAACAAAATGTACCGACTGTTTAGTAATGAACATGAAAATTACAACAAAGGTACGTTTATAGAAGAAATTTAACAATATTATAATGAAAAAGTTATTGTCTCCCTCAACTTAACTTAAATTTTATAAATTCTAATACCGCGTGGCACCTCTTCTGGCAGTAATAACTGCTCTGCACCTTGCTGGCATACTCCCAATATGTTTTTGTAGAATTTGATGCCACAGTACCGTTAATACATCCCTAAGTTGTTGCACAGTAGTAGGCCTTGGATGTTGATGACCTAGCTGTCTCTGCAGAAAGTCCCATGCATGCTCTATGGGGTTGAGGTCTGGAGATAACAGAGGAAGCATCTCGAAACATCTCGAAAACAACGCGAGCACGATGCGGCCTTGCGTTGTCGTCAACAAAAACAAAATCATTCCGTCCAACAGCGTTGCGATGGTTCAGAACAGGGTCTATAATGATCTCTTGGGCATAACGTCGGCCCGTGAGTGTACCATTAAAAATATGGAGGTCAGAACGCCACCCTAGAGAAATTCCAGCCCATACCATAAGACCACCACCACTAAACGCTACGACTGGGTAGGTATGCTGAGGTAAGGTACAATGTCCGGCACTATGATATGTGTGATATGTGATGTCGCTTCTTGAAGCCTACGTATTGACCATATGAGGTAAGTCCTACCTCAAACAATCGATTTCTCACGGTTTGGTTGGAGACTCGATTTCTTGTGATATTTTGGAGCACTTGCTGTAGATGCCGAGTAGTTGAAAAGGGGTAAATTCTTGCACTAGTTATATGAAGTCGATCATCATAAGATGTTGTGATGCGAAAAGATCCACTTCCAGACCTTCTTGCAGAAGTACATATCGGCAATGTCGACCTGGCGATCTCCTTCTTGGTGCATAGCAACGGCTAAATTTCGTCGTTCTATTGTAAAATGATTTCTCTGCATTGTTGCAAAAATTGCAACTGGATTCGACTTTTTCTTCTTTTTTAACATCAATCATTGTAACTGGCTATAATTATCAATAATATACGACCATTAGCCGCCAAATACAAACATATAATATGTATGTTTTATACTACAATATTCCTATTCATTTTTGGTAGTTTAGGTAGAAAACAAAAAGAAACCGGTGACAAAATAGGCAAATATGGGGTAGGAGAGAGGAATGCAGAAGGAATCATATACAATACCCCTATTCATTTTTGAGTAGTTTATTATTCACAGATTTCAAACAGGAGTTTA
Organism: Limonius californicus; assembly: GCA_014611495.1. Taxonomy (NCBI): domain Eukaryota; kingdom Metazoa; phylum Arthropoda; class Insecta; order Coleoptera; family Elateridae; genus Limonius; species Limonius californicus. The sequence continues at coordinate 7,286 of JABXWE010016422.1, read as the reverse complement.
ATAGCATAAACAGATATAAAATAGGAGAAATGAAAAAAGAATGAGAACACTACCAAAGCTAATAAGACTAACAAGAAACCATGGAGGATTTGTGTACAAGAATTTCAACGAAACAACAGAATTTAACATAGACCGAACGGTAAAGCAAGGAGTCGCTCTGTCAGCAAGACTTATTAATATCGCACTGGAGGGTGCGATCAAGACAACAGAAATAAGTAGGAATATTATACAGAGATCAACATAACTTACACATAAGCAGACGACATACCTCGAGGGGCCAGAACCAGAAAGAATCTAGAAGAAGTAAATAATACTATTAACAAAAGAAGGTAAAAGAATAGGACTGGAAATAAATCAAAACAAAATCAAATATACGATATACTCTAGAAGAGAAACATCTAATATAAATCAAATCAAGGTAGGTGAATGCAATTTTAAGAAAGTAGAATTCTTCAAATACTTAAGTGTATTTCTGAACGGAAATAATAGAGAAGTGTCTAAAATTATAGAACGTGCACAAGGAGGGACCAGAGCATACTGGAAGTACCAGAGGTTGTTGAAGAACAAATTCATTAGCAAAAAGACAAGATCAGAATATGGTTGCGGTAACAATGTACTTCACAAACAAAGACTCTAGAAAGAAAAATACTAAAGAGAATTTTAGTCAAAAAATAATTGAAGACGGTGATTACACAGAAGACTAATGAATCACGAAATAAGTCAAATAATGTAAGGAGAAGATATCATCAAATTCATAAAAGCGCCAAGATTAAGGTGGTTTGGACACATACAAAAAAGAGAACTGAGGCAATAATAAGGAAGATAAAAGACTGGAAACCATTGGAAAACAGACTAAGAGGAAGACCGAAGATAAGATGGGAAGATCAAGTATACGGAGATATCAGGAAATTAGAAATTAACAATTGGGAAAACAAAATGAAGAATAGGAAAGCATGGAACAAAATAACAGAAAAAGCGAAGAAACTCAGCCATCTATAACAGAAGGATAACACCAGGATCACTGTGAAGTGATTCGCAGCAAAATCTGAATCAAAGAGCTCCACAAGAGCGGCTTCTATTCTGAATAGAATGTATAGTCTGATACATAGATTCTTTTATTACAATTAAATACTTTTTTACAAAAGTTGATTATTGTATGTGATTTAATTTTATATGTTAAAAAAATAAAATAAGCCCATATAACGGAAAAGAAATACTTTCTTACCAATCCTCCTACCTAAAAAAACGGAAAAATTAAAAAAGATTTTTTTCCAAGGCCTCACAGCATATTTAGTTTTCTATTTGGCCCGGGGCATAAACAGGTTGCATATCATTAGGCTATTGTGTTTAGAATGTTTGCTAAAGTAGCAACTTTTCTTGATTTACTTTTTCTAAATATGGCAGAATTGTTTATGATGAAGAAGAAGACGAATATGAGAGCTGATAAGCTGTTGTTAGCTTACTGGACTCGTGGGTGAGAGTGGAGAAATGAGTTTTATTTGTGTGGTAGTACTATAAAAAATATTTTACAGTTAACGTAAGGCCTTCAATTAAATTGTGTGTACGTATATTGAAGACCGTAGCTTCTTATATGATGGAAAATAGACATAGTAAGAAACATACCTGTATTATAGTAGCAAATATGAATGTGAACGACAAAAACACGAAAAAATCCAATGCTGTAGGATACGGAACTTTGGGCAAATCTGTCCTGGCTTCTAATCCCAAAAACGTCATCGTTAGAACAGTTGTGATACCTAAAATTAACAAAAAACATATTGCTCGTAGTACCATTACTTTTACGGATAAATTACCCAGGGAAACACGATCCGCTGTTGCTTCACGATTTAACCAAAAAGAGACCCAGGAAAGAACGACCAGCAAAATACAAGGGCCGTAGACTTGTATTAAGAAATTGCCCATGTGGCGTTGTAGATGAAAGCTCACGAGTAGCATAGAATACTCTAAAGATAAACATAGTTAATAGTTTGTATTTGTAAATAATAAAATCAATAAAAAAAGTAGGTTGTTCTGTTTTTCTAGGAAACTTTTGTATCTTGTATGGATTAATAATTACACTGACTATGTTAATATTAGTGCTTAATGGAGTATCTTAAAATAAATAAGAACTCTATTACCAAAATTTTATTTGTGGACAATTCCACAATGAGAGGAAAAACTGGCTATATAACTAAATGAAATCAGTGGCAGATTTAGTATTAATGTCGTAAGTATATCAAGACATCGGTCGTGGCGTTATAAAAAGCAGCTATTATAAGTAAATAATGAACAATCAAAAGTTTTCAAAGTAGGGTTGGTTGTGAGTGCTATAAGGCATGTCGTAGCTGTCATGTTACGTACCGGCTGTACCGTGTGTTTATTTCTTCGAATGTAAACACAAGCAAAGTGAACTTAACCTCAAAGCGTATCTCGTCGAAATAAAACGCATTTTAAAAAGTAAACACACAACAAAAAATGTACAACAGTTACATCAAACCGATTTTGACAGATGAATAAATTATTTTAATTTGATAGTATAAATTGGATTTTGTTTATAGTTTAATCTCACACATGCAAAAAATTTTCATAGCCCTCCCTAATTTGAATACTTTTTGATCACATATTGTAACATTATACAGGGTGTTAATGAATTGCAGGGACAAACTTCTAGGGCTTAAAGTATACATGGAAACAAAATTTTTTATTAATAAATGTATGGTCAAAAGTGTTTCCTTTCAGGGATAGAGCTTCTCAAAGATTCTTTAAAAAGCGCCTAAATGTAGGCAACTCAATTTACTACCTACTGTTTGTTTCCATAACGACGGAAATTAATACAGGATAAATAAAGCCCGAAGAATTAGAAAATTTATACAATAAAATACCAAGATACGATATAAAAATGGTAATTGGAGATATGAACGCACAAATAGGAAGGGAAACCATGTATCGACCGACCATTGGAAGGCACAGCACACATGCACTCACCAACGAAAATGGGAAACTGCTAATCGACTTAGCTAGAGAGAAGAATATGTTAATAAAAAGCATATATTACGTTCACAATGATATACATAAAGGAACTTGGGCAGCGCCAAACGGAAAGTATGTCAACCAGATAGACCACGTCTTAATAGAAAGAAAATCGGAAAAGAGTATCACAGATGTTAAATCATACAGAGGGCCTGATGGTAGGAATAAACCTAAAGCAAGAAATACCTGTAAGTCCTAAAACACGAAGCAAAAATTGCGGAGGATACAACACAGACAAAATAAAGACAGGGAAGGGACAGAAAGAGTACGAAGAAGATGTAGGAAAGCGAATAAGGTCAATCAACAGCACAGCCATAAAAGGCATCTGGGAAAATATAACGACAAGTATTCAAAGTGCGGCGGGAAGTATAAGAGCGGACCCTTAACAAAAAAGGTCTGGTTTGATAAGCAGTGTCAAGAAGCATTAAAGAAACGATCAAGCGCAAGAATGAAAGGGATATAATGTCCTACAGAAGAAAACACAATGTGCTATAAAGAGGCCCAAAAAAGCTGTAAGAAAATAATAAGGGAAAACAAAACAATCCACACGAACAAGATCATCGAAAGTATCGAAGAGATGTACAAGCATAAAGAAATTTGAAATTTTTATCAAGGAGTGAAAAGAGAAAGGGAAGGCTACCAGGCTCGAGCAATGTTTTACAAGGACAAAGATGGAAATGTAGTAGGTGGCAAGGAAGAAATGTTGAAGAGATGGTCCGAATATTTTCATGAACTACTAAATATAAAAACGAATCAGGATGATCAAAGTGAATATGAAAAAGAAGCATTAGAAAGTGGAAAAGAAGGAAATGATGAAGAAGGAGGGGAGAATGAAAGCGCGATGATCTCGCAATAGGACGACATAAAGACAATAATAAAAGCCATGAAAGATAATAAAAGTCCTGGTAATGATGGAATAACGGCTAAAATGATCAAGTACGGAGGGGAGCACCTGTGGAATCAGATTCATGTATTAATTAAAGAGATATGGACAAAAGAACAGATGCCATAGATGTGGAGCGAACCAATAATCCACCCGCTTCACAAAAAAGGACCAAAATCAGAATGTAAGAATTACAGAGGAATTGCCTTGTTAAGCGTAACATATAAAATATTGGCGACGGTTATAAAAAGTAGGCTAACTAGAGAAGTAGCAGACAAAATCGGTGAATACCAGTGTGGTTTCAGAAAGAACAGGTCAGTGATAGACCGAATATTCACGCTGAGAGTCATGCTCACAAATTAAGAACGTATGTTGTATTTATCGTTTTTTAACAAGCCTACGACAGTATTCATAGATCAAAATTAGTTCAAATGCTGGAAAATACGAAAATAAATAGAAAGTTAATAAATTTAGTGAAATTGACATTGCAAAATACTGTACACCGAGTGAGAATAGAGGGAGCAGTATCAGACAAATTCGAAGTAGAAAATGGACTTAGACAAGGGGATCCGCTATCGGCACTACTGTTTAACTGTGCACTTGAAGAAATATTATCAGAAGCCAATATAAACAGGTCAGGAGTAATATACCACAAGCGTCACCAATGTGTAGCTTTCCCAGATGATGTAACGATAATAACAAGGAGTAAAGAAGAGATAAAAGTAGCAATTTTGAGATTAGAGAAAGCACAACGTTTAGGCCTAGTAATAAACGAAGACAAAACCAAGTACATGGCCTGGGAAGACGGAGATTTTGAAGAAAACAAATATTTAGAAATAGCGACCGATAGAGGAAAAATATATCATTTTGAAGAAGTGGAGAGTTTTGACTAACCGGGAACAAAAATAGGAAAAACACCAGGCAGTTCAGAAGAAATAGCAGCATGCCTAATGAAGGGAAACAGTAAACAGCATATTAAAGAATAAATCAATTACAAGAGCAGTGAAGCTACGTATCTACAGAACGGTAATAAGGCCGGTAGTGTGGACATTAAAAAAGTGATCAAGTGTCTCTAGGCGTGTGGGAGAGAAAGTGGCTAAGAAAGATAATGGGAGGGAAGAACCAACAACGAACTGAAGGCTCTGTATCGTGAAGCTGGTATAATTGGGGTGATTAAAGCACAAAGATTACGATGGTTAGGGTACATCATGAGAATGCCGGAAGAAAGAAGCCTTGAAAAGGTACTTGACGTAATGTTCGGAGGAGCACTAAGAAGAGGACGGCCAAGGAGGAGATGGTTCGGGGAGGTGCTGGGGGATTTACGAAACATGGGTGTTGGAGACTGGAAATGAAGAGATAGCCAACCAAGCCATGCGCCTATTGGGCCTGTAGTGCTACTGTATATATATATATATATATATATATATATTGCTATGTATACTCTTATAAATAAATAATTCAAATAGCCCCACGTTGTCTTGCGTCATAAATATATGCTATGAAAGTTGTTTTATAAGAATTATAATAATTATTGAATGCCAACTTTCATACATGAATAAATTATAAAAGCCCCACATTGACTGCGACCATAAAGAATGCTATGTAATATGCTTTTTAAATTAAATATTAATTATATGAAATTTATCTACCTCGGCTAGCTCATAAATTAAGAGTTTAGGTTGGATACGCCAATAACATTAATTATAAATACCAGCATATACACAATTATAATTATATCAGGGTTTTTTAATTATATAGTTCGTGGCCTCGTTTAAATGATAGTTACCAAAATTTTAACAATACGAATTTACACAAGTATTAATTAAAAATCAGAGTTGACTTATCTTGATTCCAAACTTTTGAAGTATAGTGTACATAAAAAAATGTCGGCGTTGACTGTACACTGAAATCTCCAGGAACTCACCATCAACTAAAATCCCGCCAAATCTTCTGACAACTCCATTATTTGTAGCAGATCCAGCCTCGTACTCGTGCAAACAATTATAATGAATAATTTACTTAAAGTGTAGTGATAATTTCCAGTAAACACTTCCGAATTTTATTATGCTTTTATCACTTGCTGTTGGTAAGTTGTTTATACTTTAAATTGTGAAAAAGAATGCACTTTTAATTTCACGTTTTGTTTTAGGTTATGGACGTTGCAATAAAAAAATACTCAATTTAAACCCATACTTCAGGTATAAAAAACAATTTTAATTTTTAATAACTTTTAACACTTAACAATGTTTTAAATTATTTAACAATTATTTACACTTAATGATTTTTAATAATTATTAACTTCGAAGGTTTTTAATTTTAATAATTTTGAGGCCACGCCTACTTTTACACGAATTTGATCCTTAATATCATCAAATTTTGATTACAGAGAACCAAGGAAAAGCGTCCTCCCGCTTCCAATACAAATAAACAACTAAATCCTCAAAAACATACCAAAATGAACATTTCGCGCAGATTAAAATATAAATAGACCAATCAGAAGGCTTAAAAATTATTGTTTACATTTTCAATTCTTATTAAATATTTAAAAATTACAAAATACAAGAGAAATAAATTAAGATTCGAAAAACTAAATTCATATTTATGATCTTCATAAAATTACGCTTCTTTAGTACCAAATATGTCAAAATTTGAATTAAAAAAAATTACACATAATTAAATATTCAAAATTTCCAAAATTTTAAAATTAAGGCATAAAATCATGAAAATCATAATCTAAATTTTATAATACAATTAATTATGCAGGAACACATCCTTCACACATACTAATAACAATTTAGTTACCAAAAATAAGATTCTAACCTTGAAAAGGTTTAAAATTTCCCTATTTTTCCATATTAGTCAATAAATAATTTGTTTCAACATCACAAAAGTACTTTAACACCTTCCTCAAACAACATATAAACTATTTATAACAATATTAAGACTCCAAACTATAAATACAGCTTGTCACATAAATATGTACAAAACATAAATCAACAATAATTAAATTTATTATGTTTCGGGGCTCCCTTAGTTGTCCCCAGCACTCAAATTAACATCCCACGTCTCACTACAATGGTTCAACAACATTCTCTACTGAATGTTTATTCACATGATCAATTTTAAACCAAAATTATCAATAGGCCTCACATCCCGAAGATCTTACAAGACCTTATTCACATATTAAGTATCCAATTATCAATTTTAATTAATACAGTCATTTAAATAGGCTCTGTTACATATTAATGATATTAATTATAAACAATTTCGGGTAAAAACCATCCTCCAATCATCAAAATTGTATCCTTTTATACATACATAACGTATTACGAAGCCAAAAAATTACATTATATTTGGGTTATCTCATAAGATT
>JABXWE010016420.1:0-26834 GCA_014611495.1 Limonius californicus | reverse complement strand
CTTAATCAATGCTGATCTTCAGCGTATGCACGATATTTCAAAAGATCATGGTTTACATCTCAATACAAGCAAATCAATGGTTATCTTGTTTGGCAAAAAGAATGTTAGATTAAGAGTTTTGGACCGTGATAAAATCAGACTTGATAATGAAATCACACCTCTACATGATTCAGTACAAATTTTGGCATTAATTATAAATCACAAGTTGCGGTTTAACAAACATATATCTAATTCTGTTAGAAATTCTTACAGTGCCCTTAAAATTATATTTCAAAATTGGCATTTGTGTACTAAAAAAAGTAAAACGTTGTTACGCAACTCTCTTGTGTTATCAAAATTTAATGACTGAGACACAATATGTTACTTGTGTTTAGATGCAAGAGATATTAGCCGAATACAGCGTGTTCAAAATGCCTTTATTCGCTTGATATTTGGAATTCGTATACACCGAAGAATTAGTCACAAACTTAAAGATCTTGGTTGGTTGAATATGCAAAATAGACGCTTGTTACACGCTACTTCCTTATATCATAGAAATATAACTGAACAAACTCCACCATATTTATACAATAAAATTTCTTATAGAAGGAATGTGCATAATTTAAACGATTTAAAGGACTTCTTACACCACCTCTTCACTGTATCGAAAGGCTTAGGAGATCATTTTCTTACTGCATTGTGAAACTATAATAGATTGCCCATTGTATTAAAAATATGCCCAAATACAAGTTTAATGTTTATCTTCGAAATTTGCTGTATAGTGGTTTTGTATTGTAATGGTCCTTGAAAATAATATTCTGCTTCTGCTGTACTTATTAATATAATAAATAATATTTTGTTTGTAATCTGCTGTTGCGGTTCTCAGATAATTTCCTATTTTGAGAATAATATCCAGACGGTTAAGTGAGAAAGCTGAAGGTGGTTTTAACCAGCCTATTCTGAACTTCACCCGGTTTTTCCTGCATTTATATATATATGTATGTGTGTGTAGGTAGCACTATATTTGTGGCAACTTGTGTGTGAATACACCTGAACCGTGGCAACTTTCCAAATTGTGGCAACTTACACCCGTTGTCACAATTTTAAATTGATTTTTCTCAGTACATAGCAGTGTTAAATGCCACAATTTATGCTAATTCTTGTATCTATAACTATACGTATAGTATGCCTCTCTTTGTTTTTACGTAGACCAAGAAAATGAAAGTATAATCTATTTTTTGTAAAATTGTGTGTAATACGCCACAATTAGGTTCTATTCCCATAGTACACATTTTAATATTTGTAGCGACTTCGTATGTGATTTGATTATGGCGCCCTCTAGGTAGTCAGACAACGTTGCCTTTCTTTCATAACTGAAAAGTAACGGTACGAAGTGGGTATTAGTAGTGCACTTTATTGTTTTTTTGGATAATCTAAAAGTAAGTATCTACTCAATTTATTTGTTAAAGTATATGTTGATATCTAACAATTATCAGTAAGAGCTGAAGTTTAGGAAATTTATTTTATGCAAATGGAAACAAAGGAGTAGCTGACGCTAAAGCGGCGGTGCAGGATCTGCTTGTATCATTTTTATTATAAACAACTAAATAAACGTAAAATGTAAAACTACAGCGGGTATCTCACTCAGAAAAAGTTTAGTAACTCCGTACGTTGACGGAACACCCATTATGATTGAAAATAAACAATAAACTTCAATTTTCGGTATACGCCTTGCTACAATGAGAAGGTCAGAAAGATTGTTGTTGGGTATGTTAAATTTACCAAAATATGAGACCACCAAGGGATTGGATGAAAATCTGAGAAGACAGTCTATAGAAGCTTTTGAAGGTAGGTATCAATTTATTTAAATGCTGGTATATTCCTTAGTTTTCCCGTTTACATGCCTGGCTAGCAAACAAACATTGTTCCATTTATTCTTGATCAAGTACGTACGTACACTACATTTGGATAATTAGATTCACTTTTAAGGGACGATTCCTACAATTTAGACATTCAGCACGAATCGGTTCATACGATACGTTCATTTGTACGAGTCATTTCTTCTCGACATAAATTTTGAATCGCGCACCCTGTCGTCGTTCCATCCATCCATTAAGTCTTCAGCCCGTAGGCTGGTTTGTCACAGCTAACCATTCTTGGCGGTTCATTGCCTTTCTCTTAAGCCCTTCATAAGTGTTACACTCCGCATCTTCCATGCAAAGTCGTCGTCGTTAGACAGTGTAAATTTAGTTTTAAAAAATGTTTGCAGAAACATACAAAAATATGTAGATAGCAATATTCGAATGGCGTTAATAATCTGATATCGGATCAAACAGCGATCCATGCATTAGATGCTTAAATTAAATAGGCAATTATTTCATAATGTATAAATTATTGTTATGATAGGTATCAAAGTTTACAATTTATTTTTTTATTGTTATTCATTCCATTATAGGTTCCATTTCGTTCAATATAGTACAAATTACCTAAATTAAATGCAACTAACGACAAATCTAGTGTACCCACCTCTAGTATGTACCTATATACGAAGTATTAGGTACTTTTTTTTCTCGCATATTCATACTACCGGTACTACTAGGTACCTAAACATTTTAAGAGAAACTACTAAGTTGTAAAGTATAAAAACCAAAAAAATAAATGATAACCCTGACTTCATTCTGAAGTATAATATATCAATTATGGATTTTGACAAAGATCTGCCATGGGGAACTTAATTATTGTGATAACTCAGACTCAGCAGTCTTTAACCTTCCGCGGTCTTCGGAACCCATCTAGCCCATGATATTCATTCAGGAACCCTAATTTTGGAACACGGTTAGGAAGAAACATTTTTGAGGAAATAAAATTTTATTTCATTCCTACAAAGAAATTAAAATAATTAAAAATTCCAAATATCTATGAACCCGATGAACTCTAACAAAATTTTTTAGTTGAACAGCGAAATATTAAAAAAAAAGTTTTTTGAAAATCTGATAAATGCCGCAACAAATGTTTTTTAACGTTTTTGTGGAGTTCTGCGCTGTTGGTTTTGGAGCTTGAAGTCAGAAATTTTCAATTTTGGCTGTCTGACAGAAGAAACTAATTTGACGTCAACCCCAAATTTCTAGCACAACTGTACTTCTATGAATTTTTAGGAAGAATATGTAATATTCTCAAAACCAGAATTTTATTTCAAAAAAAAATTATACCTTTGGTCTTTCACGTTAGACTTTCTTTAAATTTGGCTGCTTTATAGAAGAAATCAAGGGTTAAAATTTGACGTAAACCCCAAATTTCTAGCACTGCTGTGACGACATCTACGCAATTCATGGAAAATTTGTAAAATTTTCAAAATCAGTATTGTATTTCAAATAATTTGTATTTTTCGCCTTTCAGGTCACTTTATTTAAATTTGTTTGCATTGTAGAAGAAATCGAGGGCTATAATTCGACGTAAACCCCAAATTTCTAACACAACTGTGATGACTTCTACGAATTCTTTTCAATGGAGTATTTCCAAAAAAAATTTTATTTCCAAATAATTTATATCTTTGCCCCTTCACGTCAGATTTTCTTCAAATTTGGTTGTCTGACAGAAAAAATCAAGGGCAATAATTTGACATGACATCCCAAATTTCTAACACAATTGTGAGAGCTTATATGAATTTTTGAAGAATTTTTAGAAGTTGCCTATGGAACCCTTCATAAATCGTGTGGAATCCAAGGGTTCCGCGCGGAACCCAGGTTGAAGACTACTGGGAGAGTAAATGTTTGAATATTATCATAGGCTAATAAATATTTATTAGCCTATGATATTATGTACGCAGACATACGCTTATAAGAAATGTTTCGTCTCTTAAAAGCCCGAGGAATCACCCCTTTAATTTTTATTACAGGGTTCCCCATATTAAACTGCCCACTTTATCATTCGGATAAAATCATTCTAAGTCGACTAAAAAAATCTTTTATTTCACTTATGTACAGCTATTTCTATGGAATTTATTGCTGACTTAAACATTTATTCAACTTTTATAAATCATGTCTTCTAAATGCCCTCCATCAACTTGAATACAACTTTCAATTCTAAATGCAACCTGGTGCATCACCCGGCGAAGCAAATCTCCATCTATTCGTGTGATTTCTTCTCGAATGCGGTCTTTTAGCTCTTCAATTGTTACAGGGCGACTTGCAAAAACCTTTTCTTTCAAATACCCCCACAGAAAAAAACCGGGTGCCGTGAGATCGGGGGACCTGGGGGGCCATGGCAAATTTCCAAATCCAGAAATTATACAGTCGTTAAAAAATTCTCGCAGAATTCTCATGGTGTTTCTGGCTGTGTGGGCTGTTGCTCCATCTTGCTGGAATAACAAAGCACCATTTAATAATCTTCGTTTAGTCAGTTCTGGGATGAGAAACGTTTGCAAATGTTTATGTAGCGCTCGGAACTGACTCTTACAGAACGGCCATTTTCATCCTCAAAAAAATAAGGACCAATGATACCTAATGATCCGACACCACACCAAACAACGACATTTGGACTATGGAGGACAATTCGCGAGGATTTTCAGCTCCCCAATACCTAAAATTCTGCTTGTTAACAACGCCATCCAAATGAAAATTTACTTCGTCGGTCATTAACAAATTGGGTATTGCTTCTCGATGCCGATTTAAAAATTCTTGACTTAATGTTAATCTCGCTTCCTTATCTCGATTGCTAAGGTGCTGTGCCATTTGGTATTTGTAAGGATGAAATTTTAAATCATTATGAAGACTTACCTTAGATATTTCTAGAGCAAATGATTGCCGATTGGCAGACCTCTTAGGACTTCTTGTGAAAGCAGCTCCACTCGTTCAATATTTGCAGGCGTACGAACCGTTTTTCTACGTCCAGGTTTTTTAATCCTTTGCATAGAATTATTTTCACGCCAGTGACGAACCCACACCATAATTGTTTTGCGCACTTATTTTAACCTACTAAAGAAAATATAAACACATACTTTGCTTAGATGTGAATGGAATATCAAATTGGGTGGTCTAATATGGGGAACCCTGTATTATTTAATTATTTTACCTTGCTTAGGAATCGCCCCGTATTTTCTTTTTCGATGAAAATAAAAATATGAAAAAGGATACTAGGTAATTCTACAATTTACAAAGTATGCTTGACTTTATTGAAGCGTTACAACCTGTTTTCATTTACAGCTAACAAATTAGCTAACAAAAAATATCCGTTGGGAATTTTACAACTATAGGTAAACGATGAAACGTCAATCACGAGTACCAAATCAATTTCGCCTGAAATATCAATTGCATCACCTATCGTTTTTAGTGAAAATGTCGACTCAGAAGAATTTGATTCAGACAAATCGCCAAATTTTAAAGTTGGAATGAAACCAGAAGGCGCTGGTAAAATAAAAATTTTGTCTCAAATCATTATCGAAAATCCAGGCCCATCAAATAGTACATCAGTTGATATTCCCAAACTTAATGTTGAAGTTGATTCTTCTTCGAAATATACCGCCGGTCCCCATTATCAAAATATTTCGAAAGATTCAATCATTGATGACGTCTCTTCCTCGAAAATTCTTGATTTTCCCGAACCAGAGCCGCTTAACTATGAGTCTTGCTCTGAAGATAAAACCAGTGGAAGCGACTACATCCCATCAGATGATAGCATTGTGCAAAATAGTACAAGCGATGAAGAGCCAACCACTTCGATGAATACAAGTAAAATAAAGGTATTTGCTAGACACCTAAAAAAATTAACAGGAAAAAAGAAAAAACAAAAACAGGACAGGAAGAGTACCCCAAAATACATGAATGATGTTCCCGATTCAACCGTGTCTGAAAATATTGTTGTGCCTACTTCATCTACAGTTGTCTCTGAACCTCCAGCAAAAAAAGCAAAAATTCTTGCGTAGAAATTTCTGCAGCAAGAAAATATAAAGGAAAACGCATTCGAAATAAAGGTCACGCTTGCTATTTTTGTCAAAAAATTGTTCAAAACTCGGCTAGACATTTCGAAGTGATGCATGGAAAGGAAATTGACGTGGCAAAATTACTTGCTATGCCAAAAAATTCAAAACCAAGAAGAGATGGATTCGCGAATCTTATAAGAGTGGGTGACTTTTATCACAACAGTGATGTTATTTCTACAAAAAAAGGTGAACTAATCCTAGTGAGGCGTCCAACTGAGGAAGAATCAACATTTGTAGTGTTGAATGACTACGGGCCCTGCCCTCATTGCTTGGGATTTATGCTGAAGAAGCACCTATGGCATCACATCAAAATCAGCTGCACTGCTAAAAAACGAAACGATGTAGATAACAATAGGCACGTAATTACTGAGAGTGATGCAATTTTAAACGACACCTTTGGCGCAGTGTTCTCAACTGACTTTGTAACAAATATTTCTTCTAAATTGCGTGACGACGATATTGGAAATTACTGCAAAGAAGACAATTTAATACTAAAATTTGGCGCCATGCAATTTGAAAAATATGGAACAACTCAATGCGAGCTTATAACACAATCGATGAGGCAGGTTGCTCGATTTACACTTAAACTGCGTGAAATTGAAAACAGCAATAGTTGTTTATCAGACTACCTTGTTCCACAGAAATTTGATGTAGTTATTCAAGCTACAAAATTATTATGTGTCTCACATCAAAACATAGTTAGAAGACCCGAATTTGAAATACCCTCTCTAGCACTAAAGATTGGATATGCCCTAAAAAAATGTGCTGCAATAAAACGCGGGAGCTGTTTAAGAGCCGGTAATTTATCTGGAAACGAATCCTTGATGTGTTTTTTAAATCTTATGGAAATAGAATGGAGTATAAGAATATCATCAAATGCATTAGCCACTATGTACAACCGAAAAATCAATGCAACTCAGCTGCTGCCTTCAACGAATGATTTGATTAAGCTAAGTCGATACATAGACACTGAAATGACAAAATCCCGAGAATCCTTATCAGAAGATCTTTCCATCCAGAAATGGACCTTACTAGCTACCTTAACCCTAAGCAAAGTAATCCTTTTTAATAAAAGGAGATCGGGGGAAGCATCGCGGATGACCATCTGTGGCTATTCTTCTAGACCACAGTGGTCTGAACAATGTACAGAAGAACTGAAGAAATCGCTTACTGATTTTGAAAGGAAATTAGCGGATCAACTCACGATAGTCGAAATCGTAGGAAAACGGGGTAGGAAAGTACCGGTTCTTCTTACTCAAGATGCGAAAGTTTCAATTGACAAGCTTATCCAAACTAGAGGTAATGTTGACATTTGTCAGGAAAATCCTTTCGTGTTTGCACGTACTGGCAACTCTGTCTCGAACATGAGGGGACACGACTGTCTCAGAAAAATATGCTCAGATGCCTGTTTGGAATATGCTGAAAATATTACAAGTACAAAGCTGAGAAAGTATATAGCTACTGTATGCCAAGTATTTAACTTGTCAGAAAACGAATATGGCTGGCTTGCTCGTCATCTTGTACACGATATTAGGGTGCATCGGCAATATTACAGATTACATGAAAGTGCTGTCGAACTGACGAAAGTGAGCCTCTTATTAATTGCTGTCGATAAAGGGGAAGTGAATCGATTCGCAGGAAAGAAACTAGAGGATATAAATTTGGAAGGTAAGTTGTTCAGAACATTGTAAATTGTTTATCAAATAATAGGCTATTAAGCTAATACATTGTAAAGAAGAATGAAGAAAGAATGGTTTTGCTTTCCACAGACATGCCGAATGTAGACGAAGAAAGTGAAGATGAAGAGGAAACTAATGAGGTCAGGCAAAATGAACTTTCTCAATATAGAGGTAAGCTCATTTCAAATGCATTAAAGAGGAAATCCAGCAAAACTGAATGAATCTTGAAAACTGTGTTTAAGCAACCTTCTTCTTTTATTTAATTTATTCTAAATATTGCAGGACATGTAAACTCAAACAATGGACACAGTACTTTTGCACAATCTCCAGCATTGTCTCTGGTACAGGTAGCACCAAGTAAGTTTGTAATATCTTAGGTAGTAAATGTAGGGACCGCGGTGGTCGAGTGCGAGAACGCATTGGCCACTCGAGGTCACACTGAATTGCGCTTGTTCCGGCGTGGTTTCGAATCCCCGCTGGGGCGACCGCAATTCAGTTAGTTAAGTTTAGGGTGCATGCCGCATGAATGGTTAGTGTGTAAGGGACGCCCGCACCCCCCTGAAGTAATGCGAAAGCGGTTCCGGGGGGGGAACGGTAGTATGAATGTGTGAAAAAAAAAAAAGTAGTAAATGTAAATAAGTCCCTAGTAAGTAAGTTTATTTAGCATTTATTAATTTAATTATGTACGGGTTATCATAACTATTTGATTTGAAAACAGTTTCTTAAAATATAAGTAAAGAAGCTAGGTATAACTATTATTAACACCATTTATTCCAGGAGAGGCACAACCTCAATCCTCTAAAACTAATCGCAGACGCCCTTGGTCATCTAAAGAAAAGGGAGGGGTACTGAAATTTTTCAAAAGTTCAATTAAACGAGGAGTTGTACCAGGAAAGGTCGACTGCTTGAAATGCATTGAAGAGAATCCTGTTTTGTCATCTAGAGCATGGACAGATGTAAAATTTTGCGTCAAAAACCATTTGGACAAAATGAAGAAAATGAAAAAGTAAAATAATAACTAAGCCATAATTTTTAGAAATGATTAGTTTTTTAGTGCATTTATTTTTCCTTAAAAACTATGTATTTAGTTACACTGTTCTGAAATAAATTACTTTTGTTTGCTTATCTCTAGTAGCGTCTTGTTATGAGTTAGTTACAGTATAAGCTCACGTTTAAAATAATGAAATGGTAAACTTGGCAACGCCGCTTTAACACAGAAATGAAAGTGGAATTATTGTGGCATCCTATTTTTACACGTTTCCGTAATTAGCATAATTGTGGCATCGGGTATACACAGTTTCCGTAATGGAAGTTTTGTGGCAAAGACGCCACAATTAAAAAAATGGTATAGATCCCTTTATATGGTGGGTATACACAAATTTGCAAGGTATATATGCTTCCCAAACGATGGCGCTTCACTCGGCTACATTTCGGCTTAAGTGCCACAATTTGAGTTTATTCACAGTTGCCACAAATATTTCGGGGCGTGTATGAGTGTGTGTGTGTGTGTGTATACAGTGTGTTTCACTTATCACCTTCACACCCTTGTATCTTCCTTCTTTGATTTTCGGCCGATTTCAAATTATATTAGCTTCTAAAGCTGTTATTTTTACAATCATTAATAATTTTGGCAAAAGCTGGTATGACTCAATGGTAAGACAGCCAGGCTTTGGATGTAATAGTCCGAACGCTTCCCGGTTCGATTTATTCCAGGGATCGGAAATTTTTCTAATTCCCTGGGTGGTCGGTACTGGCTCCTGGTCTCCATTGTATTAGGGGATCAAATGGCACTCTTCGTATTACGGTTGTATTAGAGGTGTAACAGGACAATAAACTTATACACCCACACACACCAAGCAAGTCAAGTCCGGTTTCGCACCAACACGGTCACCCGCAGAGTCGAACCCTGTTGTGCATTGCAGCTTTGCCTCGCGCCGCCTTGACACTGCACAAACGGCACAAACGAGGATTACAATTACACAAAAAAATGTACTGCAAACCTAACCCATGATAATCAAAACAAATGTGTAAAATAGAAAAAATCGTAGTAGGCCTAGTTTTATCGAAAAAACTCATACAAAAGAAGATGTTCAGAATTACAAAAATGTAAAATCGCCCTGAAAACAAATAAGGAAAATACAGGGGTGTGAACGTGAGAAGTGAAACCCATTGTATATATCGTATTTACACAAAACTGCTTGATTATAAAGAATTCGTCTGCTTTGGTACACACCTGTATAAGTACATCTTGCAATTTTAATTTTAATTATTATAACACCCACATTCTCTATCCAGCCTGTCAAAGAATACACATGAAATGTTATATCCCTGTCGATTACTCTTTACGTTGCTTGGTCAGTCGTAAATACAAATAAGAAAGTGCATTGGAATATCCGCATTTCGGAAAAGTGTTTATGTTCTCTCGGCATGGTCTATAAAAAAATCTTTATTTTCTTAGTACCAGATTTGATATAACTTAGAATTAAAAATTTCTAAGTTATTTTTAATCTATAGGCAATGTACAACATTGATGGGATGGATTGAATGGGTTCTAGCAACACGTAAAGGTCCAACAGCTATATTGCTACTTTACTATTCATACCTATACTTGGGTTTTTGGAGGATACACATGTTTTACTATAATTTATTAGTAAGTGAAAACAAGAAATAAACACAACACATCACAATCGTAAACGGCGCCAATAAAGAAACAGTAATGTTACATTCTTTCTCTGCCTTTCTTTATACTAAAATATAATTGCAGGAAGATGTTAAATAAACCACTACAATAGTAAGAAAATAAAGAGCTAAGTGGTACTAATTCATTTAATGGGACACTTACGCCATTTAAGCACCGTTTATTTGAATATAAAGATGTTATATATGAATAAACGACATTTGGACCCGGTTGTCGCGGGTCAAAATGACGCACTTGTCAAATTGTCGCGCGACCAAATGTCCGGGTCCAAATGTCATGCGTCAATATTTTCGTGTCCAAATGACGCGACACAGTTATATAATTTATACAATTAAAATGTATCGCCATTACTACGCACACAGCATGTGTTTTTGAGAAAAAGTGCAGGTATATTAACTCACATGCACGTTTCGAACTCCACTCCTTGCTTGTATTCTTGTGAATTAACAATATATTTTATTGTATTATTCGTATTCTTCATTGTTTTTGGGTAGGCTGTGTGAATTTCCGATGCACACATAGGTTCTAGCAGATCCTGGGAGTATGGTTCTATTGAAATAAAATACATTATATAATCAATATAATAGCTCTAAAAATTTGGCCGTATTGAGATTACCATCAATAAAATATGGATCGATAAGCTTATTTTCAATTATTCTTAGCCATACGTTAACTTTCCCAGTGTATTGACTGTGAGTTACGTTTTGTAAATGGCGGTTAGTGCGGGACCAATATGTAAGGAATAAGATTAGCAGGATAATGGATAGTGGATAGATGAGGAATTATAACACACACCGAAAATTTTGTGAATTGACTTCTCAATTTATTGTGAAAGTTGCTTCATCACTAAAAGCTATCTTATTTAAAATTTATTCATGTTCATTCAACAAAATAAAGAATGTTTCACAAAAGATTGTTCTTTTTCCTTTGTGTTCATCGAATAGTTGTTGGTGATTAGAAAATTTGTACGATATATATATATATTTAAATTCTTTTAGTGTTACAAATACCGAGGTTTTAGAAACATTAAAATGTGAATTTATTTCTTGTAGTGATACTATGGGGTTTTCCTCAACGTAGCATGAAATATTTAATTTCATTTCTTCGGTTAAAACGTGATTACTTTTAGTTCTTTTTTTATGGGAATTTATTACTCATTCCTCTGATTTAAATTTTCTGACATTGTTTGTGTTCGAATACAAGAAATAGGTCTTTCTGGATATTTTAGTGAAAATAAGTCTCTCACAGTTCTTAAGCTGTTACCATTCTGATACTACATTAGAATTTCCACTTTTTCGTCTTTACTGTACATGTTCGTATAAAAAACGCAAGAAGACACTAAATAAAGACTAATTTCATTTTTTCATCATCATCATCATCATTGAGAGCCTTTTCGTCCCACTGCTGGCCATCGGCCACTTCTCTGCCGCGTGTTTCTCCTCAGTGCTAAGGTAGAAACACGGGGGACCTACAGTTTAACGCCGAATCCGAACGACAGCAATTCCAGAGAAGGCTTTTAGTAGTTTTTTAGCCTTGAATTAATTTGATTGTTTTGGCAACAGCTTGCTTTAGTTGTCTGTATAGTTGGTTGCCTACATACTTGGCGTAATTGATGCGTTCTTTTTAAAAGTATACATGGGCAATATATACCAAAAAGAAAAATTACCTGTACTTCTACTCCTGGCTCTCTTTAAACGCCCGTGGATTGAAACCGAAAAGAAATCAAACAAAATCAATATCAATTTACAGAGCAATTATGTACAACTAGTAATTAATTAGAAATAATAGCACCAACTGCTATATAACACACAACGACAGTAGTAACGCTAGAAATAAGTACTTCTAGCACAATGCACTCCTTGTCACTTCTTGTTAATAATTTGTTTTTTGATGCTTATAAATTCCAATAATAAAACCCGGTTTCCACTATAGAAAATATTTTGGATGTGCGAATCTAAATCCGGATATGTTTTTTTATATATTTTTAGCTTGTTGTTTCTAAATTTTTTTTACATTTTTACGGGTTTTTCGACATTTTAAGTTGTTTTTCGACAATTTTACGTTTTGTATGGATTGAAATTATTTTGGATGTGCGAATCTAAACCTGTATATGCTTTTTTCGATATTTTTACATTTTTCTTTTAGACATTTGTACAGTTTGTTTGTATGTATTTATATTTGTAATTCTGGTTGGTTTATTTGCGACACTTTTACCTTTCTTTTTCGAAATTTTTACACTTGTTTTCGACATTAACACATTTTTTTTAATTTACACCTTTTTGTTTCTCCATTTTACGTTTTTCTTTGACATTTTTACGTTTCTTTATACATTTGTACGTTTCTTTCGACATTTTTACATTTATTTTCAAAATTTACACCTTTTTGTTTCCACATTTTATGTTTTCTTTTTGACATTCTTACGTTTCTTTCGACATTTTTCCATTTTTTTTCAAAATTTACACCTTTTTTCCTACATGTTACGTTGTTTTGACATTTTTACGTTTTTTTAGACAGTTGTATGGTTTGTTTGTATGAAGTTATATTTGTAAATCTGGTTACCTTATTTTTTGACACTTTTACATTTTTTTTCGAAATTTTTATATTTTTTTTTCGAAATACTTACCTTTTTTTTAAAGACATTTTTAGGTTTCTTTTTTAGATTTTTACGTTTTATTATGGATTGAAAATATTTTGGATGTGCGAATCTAAATCTCGTTAGGCTCTTTTTTTCGATGTTTTTATACATATATAAATTTTGCTTTTTGAAAATTTTGGCCGACTCTAGACGTTGATATCTCCAGCAGGGGGCGGCATAAGAAGTAAAGATTTGGTAGAAATACTCAATTGGACGGGTACTTTCAAATGGTAACACAGAAACCGGTGAATATATACTACTGAAACAATTCCTTGCTTACGGCAGATGCTAACGTCATTTTATTTTAGTAAAAAAATTTATGTTTAGTTCACAGACTGCTATTTAAAGGCAATATAACGTTACATATAGTTTAATACTGACGAACCAGAAAGTCAGCAACAGCTTTCGAATTTAAAATTTTTGTATGTCATGGAAGCGAAAACTTAGATCCTCATTTAGCCAGAATTATAAATTCATAAAATCACAAAACTGCTAATGGTGTTTAAATTGTTGCTAACCAAATTTACATAACCATGATTATAAAGTTGGATACAGTATTCGTAGCAATCTACATTTTGAATTCAGAGTTACAAAAGCCATTTACGAGGCTGTTTCAAATGAAATCCGGATTGTGATTATATTTGTTTATTTAATAACTGAATTGACAAAAAAATGTTATCACTTTTCTATCTAGCCCCCCTGCCTCTCAATACACCTTTTCCATCTGTCAACCAAAGCCTCTATTCCATCGGAGAAGAATTATTTTGGTTTTGTGCGCAATCACTTATGCACCGAATTTTTCACGTTCTCAACATCCGGAAAATGCAGCCCACCTAAATCTCTTTTAAGTGCTCCAAACATATGGTAATCGCTTGGTGCTAGATCGGGAGAATACGAAGGATGTTCAATAACTTCAAATCTAAGTTTTTCTATTACTGCCTTGGTTTCCATCAAGCTATGCAACCGAGCATTGTCGTGTTGGAACAAAACACCTTTTGACAGAAATCTGCGTTGTTTTGTCCTTATAGCTGGCTTCAGTTTATCTTTTAGTAGGCTGCACTATTGACTGTGGTACCCTTCATCTTGTAATCTTCTACAAGTACTCATTTCTTGTCCCAAAACACAGTCAACATTACCTTTCCAGCCGATGGAGCAGCTTTAAATTTTTTGGATTTTGGTGATGCTGAGTGCCGCCATTCTTTTGATGATTGCTTACATTCTGGCTGAAAATGGTGACCCAGGATTCATCACCAGTCACTATACGATTTAAAAAGGCAGCTCCCTCTTTTTCATAACGTAACATAAGAACAGTACAAGCTTCAATCCTTCTTTGTTTAAGTGCAGGCGTTAATTGCCTAGGTACCCATTTCGTACAAACTTTTCTGTATTTCAACTGCTCAAAAACAATATTATGTGTAGAACCGATACTCACATTAATTTTTGAAGCAATTTCTTTTAGTTTTATGCGTCTGTTTTGTAAAATGAGCTCCTGCAGAGTTGTAGTGTTCTTTCCAGTGATTACACGGTTTGCTTGTCCTGGTCGTGGTGCATTTTTCACAGTTTCGGTGCTGCTTTTAAACTTTTTTACCGATTCAAACACACTCGAACCAGCTAAACAGCTACTTCCGTACACCTAAAGCATTCTTGAATGAATTTCAGAAGAATTCACTCCTTCTATAGTTAAAAATCTTATCACAGACGCATTTCTTCGGTGGTGCAACTTTGAAGTGACGCCATAGCTGTCAACTGAGAAATTAAATTTGTCTTGTGTTTCCAGACACTTAATAATCAAATCATGTCATCCCTTAATGTGTGAACTAAGTCATTATTTTCATTAGTGGTAATAGGGAATCTATTTAACTTAGTTAAAGACACAATCCGGATTTCATTTGAAACAGCCTCGTAAGATTTTGTGGAACTATTTTTTTCATACAAGGAGATCGCGGTAGAGTAGTGGCCGCAACGCTTAGTTTCGGATTTATTCTACCAAAGTTGCTCGGGTTCGAATTCTGAGCACTGCACTTTCTCAGGGTGTTTGTGTTATGGATATATGGATATGGGGTTTTTCAAGGATGGGGCATGTTAGACACGTGAATAGGACGAAATGTGCTGGCGACTCCACGATTCTTTTAAGGAGAAAAAATTATTACCATACCAAAAATTGGTATGAACGTTACTTACCGCTGTCGGCTTTGCTCCCTTGTGACAATGCGTTTGATAGCACAACCTAAAATGCAATTCAAGCATGAGTGGCAATTTCATTCACTATTATATGCAAAATAAATACTGATTTTGAATTTAATAAAATTAGCGACATTTTTTTATTTTAAGATTAATTTGAAAAATCTGTATTGGTTACTTTTTTCTGATAGAAAGGAATAAAAATGTATAATTTCGGCTACACAGTTTGTTTCACATCTAACCTTCACACTTCTGTATCTTCTTTATTTATTCTCTGGCCAATTTTAAATTTTGATCAATTATACTACCCTTCAAACGGTCTAGAACGTTTTGACTCGGTCAGTTTGGCGACATCGATTTGGTGCGGGCGGTTGGACGCAGACTTTGGCGCAGGCATTGTTGGCGCAAGGATGGTTTAGCGCAAGGACTGTTGGGCACACGGACTGTTAGGCGCAGAAAAGTTATGTGTTATTAATAAAATTGCAGAATTATTTGATTTTATTAATAAATGAAATAGATAACACACCATTTTTAATAAAACTATCTTCAAAAAGCATTCCAAAATAAGCATTCTTGATTACTTTTAATGGAACAGTATTGGTGTATTTATGTTATTTAATTCAGAAAATTACTATTGGCTTACGTCAAAATATACCGTATGTCAATGAAAGTACTGACACCTTCGTACTTATTTTTAATATTAAAATTATATAAAATTTTGAAGAGTGTATTTTGTTTCATATTATGTCTAATGTATTTGTTTGGTAGTTTCCATTTCATCAAGAGTGACTACAATTTGCTTATACGTAGATCAATTAAAAGTGTGGATAGTTGGACTTTCGGCAACCGTTTTGATGTTTGTTATCGCTATTTTACTGAAATGTTTCGCGCAAAATTCCTTAACGTTTATGTATTTACAAATGCAGTTCTTAAATTAGAGATTTAATTAAATAAACCTGGCGCTGTTCAAGATTTGAAGAAAACCAAAAAACCTATGATGAAAATGATGCTTCAACTGTATTGTTTTTGGATTCTGTTAGAACAAATTCAGAAAGGGCAAGATGTTGTCTATGAGCATTATGAGCAACTAGTTGTTGGCTGTGTACCCCCACGAACAGAAAAATAAATACAGGGCCGATGTCCGAATAAAAAATATCGCGCTGGACTATGAAAATAGAGATATTATAGATTTTATACGGGGGTTAATTATGAAATAAAAAAATAGCGACAATTAAATATCAGTGTGTAACTAGCATTAACTTATGTAATTTTTGCGATGTTAAATTTAATTAAACAGAGTATTTATTATAATAATCAATAATCAAATAGATTATTTCTGTTCTGGGCGGTATTACGCTTTGATTAAAATTGGTAGACCAATTTCTTTGCAATAAATTTATATAACACAATTGCAGGTTTTTCGTATTTTGCAATCAAAAGAGAAAATGGAAGAACATCATTAAATAAAAGAGAAGAAACAGACCGCAGACTTATTAAGATGTTCAGAAGAAGAAGAATAACTCTTAGTCACACACATTTTTTCAATTTTTTCAAGAAAAATGTTATCAGCATTTGAACAATACTATTTTTTTTCATTTTGTACACATTTAATGTTATTTTATGGAAAACAATGCTCTTTATAATTTTCAAAAAATCGTTTTTACAGGCTTAATTTAGGTCAATGAAAATTTTACACGATCGTTTCAAAATTACTCGTTTCCTCGCTCGATCGACATCAAAATGTTGTCGAAGGGCCAGCTTGCAAACTAAGTGTGGAAAATACCCTTCCTACAATCTTTTCAGAAGATAAGTGTTCTGGCAACTTTTTTTTTTATAAAATAGCTACATTCTTGCACTTGATATCGAATATTTTATTAAGCAATGGCGTCAATAGCAACGATTATTAAAACAACGCTAATCAAACAAAATACACTCATCAAAATTTTATATAATTTTAATAATATAAAATATGTACGTACGAAAGTTTCAGTACTTTTATTCACTTTTTTCTGATTATATAACATAAATACACCATTATTTTTGAATAAACAATATTTAAGAACACTTATTTTTTAATGTTTTGTGTAGATATTTTTAATAAACTTCTTGTTTTATCAATTTGTTCTATTAATAAAATTTTATTAATAACACTATACTTGTTATAGAGTAAACACGCTAATAATTGCTTGTGTCCTGCGCCCAACACCCCCTGCTGTTCCTGCGACACTTCGTCCCCGCGCCCAATCATCTCTGCGCCAAACCGGTTGCGCTAAATCTGCCGCGCCAAACCGGGCCCCCCAAAACGCCCGGTCCCACTTTAAAAGGGTTACTCCTACACCTTTTTAAATAATTTTACTGCAGTACAGTAGTCTACTGCGATCAATAATGGAAGCGAAAAATTGAAAAATCATACTAGGTCCTGTTTTAAAGAATAAAAATTAAGAATCAGAATCACAATATAATCTAAATCCAAATTTTGATTGGAAAATTTTAATTTTATCTTAAAATAAATATGCAATACCGTCATAACTATATAATTATTAATTTGTTTAATAAAAAATTCTGTAAATGCAAAGACAATTTGAAAGAACACTTTGCGATGCGATTTTTCTTACTAACGTAGATTTTCCGTAGTTATTCTTGCGTTACTTAAATATGTTTAAATATCATTCGTATTCGCGTTTTGTTTGAATAATCCCCACAAATAAAAGTCTAATGGCCATATATCAGAAGATCTGGGTGGCCAAAAAGTTACAGGGCTACTACGACTTATTCAGCACGAAAGAAAATTTTAGTTTAACGGATTGTACTATTTTTACTTCCTCAGCAATGGCTTGGAGGTGTATTTCAGTAATTACTTAAATGCCTTTTTAAAACACGTAATTGCAAGTGTCATTTCCATGACACTCTTTGTTTTTTCATTTATCATTATATTAGAAATTACTAAAAATCAAAAATGGTTAATTAAAATTTGGATATCGACTATTCTTATGATTCTGAACAATTTTTCTTAACAGTTTTATTTCATAAAACTATGCTATGAATTATCACACCATTAGATAGATACAGAAAATTAGCTGGTCGAATTGATAACCAACATAACCTTCCTCTTCCAAAAACCTTGACGAAATTTGAAAATTTGTGTAAATGATTCATAAATTCGATTTGGCTTTGAAAAATTATTGAAATATTAATTAAAGTGAGAGATTGTATTGCTAATTATCATTTACACTCTATAAATACTGCAAACATTTGATTGGTCTAACGATAACGAGATAACAAATTTAAAAACAGCAGATCATTGTTTAAATTTTCAAAGTGCGTGCCATTTATATAACAATTGCAACTTGACAGGCAACAACTTATTTGTTTTAATAACAAAATAGCCAAATTGCGTTTAAGTGATATATATAGAGTTTCTTTATCGAGTTTTGTAATTGTCAAGATGTTCGGCGATGTACAACAATAGAGATTCTGTTTTAGCGTTTGAAAATTATGCTAATTTGGGTTTCAAAAATGTGGCTGTTTGTGGCGGGTTTAGAAAACTGCGAGGCCCATATAGAAAAGGAATTATTGCTAATGAAGTGAATGCTGGCTATATTAGCGATTGATGCAGAAAACTCCAGCCGAAAAATTTCTCAAGAGTGTGCCATTAATGATTCATATCTGAGGAAAATCATCAAAAAACATAATCACCATGATTATAAATTCACACTTGTAGGGAAAACAGGCTTAAAATGGCATACCATTTTTTAAAATTGCTATATCAGTGTTGGGAGGTGAGCATTTCTAAAAGTGGATTGTGCTCGAGATGCCTGTTTAATTGGTGTTTAGAGGATTGTACTAAACAAGACATCAAGCTGAATGCGTTTCGAAAAAACTGTATTTAACTGGCATTATTCATTTTACCCACATTCGTTTGGGTAAAATGGCACACAATGATAAAATATGAAATAAATTCGAATAAACTTATGTATTGAATATTTCTGTTAAACTGTTACAAAGAAGTATAGAAATAATTATTCTGCAAATTGCACTCTAAAACATCAAAAATGAAAAAAATATATTATATTATCGTAATAACATAGGGTAAAATGGCATAAACTATTGACAAGCATCACAAATGTAAATTTTCGTTTTAGGGCTAATTTCGGCACAATAAACGTGAGCCCATTTTCTACACTTAGAATATTTTATCCACGACACTCCTGCTTTAGATTTTGAAAATGCTTTTCCGCAAAACACACAAATTGCATCATCGTTGTCTTGTTCATTGTCAAATATTTCATCATGATATTCCACTACTTCTTCAAATGCATTGCTGGGATCTATTTTTAAGCGTTTCTTCACTTGTCGCGCTGACTTATGCTGCATTATTTCCGGTTTTGTCGCCTCTTCCTGCTTAATATCTGCCAGGAAGGGGCTGATAGTTAGTATGTTATGTTCATTTTACAATTTGCCGCTTTATATGAATTAATTCCGTAATTTGATTGCCGCTCCATAGGAATTATAACGTTATTTTAATTGCAGTCTTATTTTGGCATACCCTCTCGCTATTTTGTTTTGTCTTTCTAAGTTTGAGTTATGTTGACAGTTCCCTTTTTGTAGGCTCAAAATTGCCGAATGTTGTTTTTTCTCGCGCGTGACCTTAAGCACTTCCGAGAACTCACGTGTCCCTTATTCTAGAACGTTTACATAAAATTTCGAAATATGGTGCAATATCTTTTGGGCGGCGATGCAGCTTCATGTCGCGTTAAGTATTCAGTCAACCTTAGATCTCCTTCAGACTCCGGTCTTCAAAAATACCATCAATCGAGGGTCGTTACAAAATTCGGAGCTAGGCCCTTAAGAGAGATGGACGTAACTTCGAATATCGTTTTCTTTTCCAACATGGCGCCTTTTGCTACTTCAAGTTTTACCGTATCGCTGTTTGCTGTAGATCGACTTAAGTCGGATATACAAATAGTAGCAGAATGCTCGCCTTGGTTTTGGACAATTGAGGATAATAATTGCTTCTGTCGATTCTGTTCGGATTTCAGTGATGTGAGAAGAAAAACCGTGCAAGTATTTTGCTGGAAATTGTTTTGTTTTCGTCGTCCGAAAAGCCTCGCTTCTGTCTCAACGTTAACTGAACTCGTTGAAAGCAACTTAGCCCTCTACAGGGGCGTAACAGCTAAATCTCGTTCCAACGCTGCCCCGAAGAACGTTGTCTTCCTTCGCTTTTTTTTTGGTCCTGCATCTGAAAATCGCCCTTTCATTGTGCCTATCTCGTTCTAAGCCATCCACCGGAATTCAAGGTGAAAACCCAGTTTTTGTGTTGTGATAATGAAACCTTTTTATTTGCTCGCGTTAACTTACAGACTTCAAATTTAACTTCATGTAATTAAAAAGACGACCTTCAGTCGCCATATGTGGTGTTAGTTGTTTATTATAAAACTACCAGATTATATTCTATTTTCTTCTTGTGAACTTCAGAGTCCCTGCTGTACGTAGCTGTATGAAAAACGTAAAACCCGTTGCACCAGTGGCGGCGAGTTTTTCTGAACGTTCAAAAAATAAAATTATGTAATCCGAACTTATAGCGTTGTCACTTGTCATTTTCTTGTACTGTCATTTTTAACAATTTAATTATATGTGTGTTAACAATTTATTGCCCCTTATTGTGTTTTTTGTACTTGGTTGTGTACGAATTTTGCATGCTTAAATATATAGGAGGAGGCACAATAAAGGTGAGTTCCGTTCCCGTAAGCTGTGGGCTTCTCGGCCTTCCACGAGGACCTACAATCAGCTGGATTTGGAAGGTGGTGCCCCCAAATTTTGACTTACCCTGTACACAACTAAAGATTTCCTCCTGTAAGCGATTTTCACGAGCACCCCTACTCCTCTTAGCTAAGCTGTAGGCCATTTTCCATCTATCTGATTTCGGATCGTCGGAAAAGCTCGATTGGCCCGTAACAAGTAGTTTAGGAGTTTTCTTGCTCTTCTTGGTCGAGGTTTTAGATGTAGATAGCATGAGACTTAACGTTGTCAGCAGAGCCAAGTCATCCTTATTTCTAGTACCATTTTTCATATTATGCTTCCTGTTTACATTAGTTGCTTCATCTGAGAGATTTAACTGCTGGTGTAACTAATTTGGTAGCATCTTCTGCACCAGGCTGATCTGTTGTACTACACGGTGCAAACAGCTAGGGAAAAATGTCAGGATTTATGGGCCAAAGACTTACGTATCTGAAACCACTGGTTGCGTTCTCGGCAGTACCTGCTCTTTCATATGCTGTACGGAAAACCCCAGCCACGTGCATTTGAGAAATCGTTTTCCCATTGTTAGATCTAATTTTTTGCGCCACCTCCTGCTTTAAATAGGCTTTTAGAGCTGCAAAGAAGGATACGCAAAGAGCTGGATACGATGACTACAATGAGCAGGTAAGCCCGGCAGTACTATACCATTTTCTTTAGCATAGTGCATAATTGCCCAGTTTTTGAAGCTGACGTGTTCGTATAATACAAGTAGCACTGAAATTGGCGTATCCACTTGACGAAAAGTTCGCCTGTCGTCCAACCAGATTCCTGAGGAAGGCCCAACCCAACGAACCTGTCGGACCTCCTTCCGGTAGCATTTTCTTCTAGTCCTTTCTGGGAAAGGTAAATGTTGGAGGAATGTAATTCCCTATAGGATTTGTACAGCAAACGACTGTTACGTCTATTCCCCCTTCAGCACCGGCAATAATTGTACCCACTTGGATTTTTCCTTTACTTTGGATTTTGGACTGTTGATACTCCCGTTTCATCCATGTTATACATTCTTTCTTGCGTAATTTTGTATTTGTTGACAACTTCTTCATATGCTTTAAAGTAAGTTATAACTGAATTATTAAAGGTCATCGCCCGAGCTATCGAAGTATTTTCGGATTTTCGTAACGTATGATTTAAATTACGGTTTCTGAAACATGTAACCCAGTCCCACCCAGCTCGTTTGGTAGTTTTGTTAAATCTGTGGCTGCATTATTGGCTTCTACCCGGTCGTAAACTAAACGTTGTAAGTTGTCACAGGTAAGCCCAAACAGGCGTTGTTCAACTAACATTCGTCCTAGTTCTTTTGTAAATGTTGTAGAGAATCTACCAAAACCATTTGCACATTGTTTAATTTTTTTATTAGCATCTCTAGTTCTTCTTCTCAGTGTAGTAAAAGGGACATTAAATGTTTTTGAAGCTTTCAGCCATCCCATTTGCTGACTCTGAACAGCTTGTATACAGCATTTTTCATTGCATTCTCGTCCCATTTTTGCCTGTCAGTTTTTCTAATACATATGCCAACCATTTCTGTAAAAACTATCTGCACTTAACCTAATTTCTAAGTAGCATGCTTATGATTTAAATTGAGGTTCTTATTGTAGTTTATGCACAAATATGTAGTCGTGAATACATACTTTGAAGATTCCCAAAAAAGTTGTCCAAAGTATAATTACACAAACAAGTTAAAATGTCAGGAAATAACATTTTCGAGAGCCCGGAAACACAACCACCTCTCTAAGTGTTCTTCCGCGCTGTTGTCTGCTACAAAGGCTCTTGGTAGCACCGTTGCCAACCTTCCTGTATGTTCACACGATTTGTAATTTGCTCGCGTACTTCAAAACAACAAGCTCTATGCCGTTTTAGCGAAGTATGCCATTTTAGGACAGTTTACCTTACAAACCCTTTAATCCTGGTGATGGTAATACAAGATTGGACTTGTGTTATCGGTTTCGTGAAAAATTGCAGCAAGATTCACTATTTTCTAGAAAAATATTATACACTGATAACTCTTCATTTTCAAATTCGGGAATGAAGATCTTCGTCACTGCAACAGAGAAGCCCTCCTGTTGAATGACAAACACTAAGCCGCAAGTTCGATATTCTTTGAAGGTATGGGCTGGTGTTGCAGATATTGCGATTCTGTTCAATTTTTTATCTATGGATATTTAGATGGACCTGGGTAATTGCATTTTTTGCAAACAAATTTAGAAGATATGCTAGACGAATTGCTATTAGTAACCCTTAGAATTAAGCAGGAAGAGGCTTATTCTAAAATAAGAGAGATTAAGGCAGGAGTGCCGCAAGGAAGTGTACTAGGCCCAGTACTCTATCTGCTGTACACTAACGACATCCCTGACCTAGAAAGTGAAACAATAGCAACATCTGCTGATGATACGGCAGTTATTGCCGTTGGAAAAAGTCATGAAGAGACTGCCGAGACAAGCCTCTATTGATAGAATTAATAATTGGACTAAAACATGGCGCATCAAGCTAAATAGAAGTAAGTCTGTGCATATTAACTACACCAACAAACAGAAACAATATCTACCCATCAGAATTAATGATACCCAGATACCACATGCAGGGTCAGTTAAATATCTGGGATTGAATCTCGACGCAAGGCTACGCTGGAAAGTCCATGTGAAAAAGTAAATGGAAGAGCTCGGCTTGAAATATAAAAAATTGTACTGGCTGCTTAGGAGAAACTCCAAGTTATGTACATACAATAACCTGCCTCTTTACAAGCAAATCTTGAAACGCGTATGGACATACGGCATCCATCTCTGAGGCTGTGCTAGTAAATGTAACATTCAGATCATCCAACGATTCCAAAATAAAGTGCTAAGAAGCATTGTTGATGCACTCTGGTATCTCCGCAACAGTGACCTCCGTTGCGATCTTGGAATGGACACAGTTGATCAGACTATATTCAAATTCGCCAGAAGCCACGAACAACGGCTCCTTCACCACGTGAACATCGAGACGATCCAGCTCCTTGGTAATACCAACATAATAAGAAGCCTCAAGAGGACTAAACCGTTTGAGTTAGCGCAGTAATTATATTAGGGAAAAGCAGAGCATTGTGCAACACGTTAATTCCAAAGTGTAATTAGATTACCAGACTAGTATGTAAAACCTTAGTTTAAGATTCACGTAATTAATTATGGACAAAATAAAATTACTCATTGGTCTTTAGACCAGATTGTAATGTTATAAATATCCTCATGGGGGTATTTTCTTAATAATAAAAAAAAGTAACTCTCCCATAGCATAAGTGGTACCAGCAAGACGGAAGTGGTCTTCACAACGCCCGCGTTTTCGGAATTATTTAGATGCACATTTTCAAAATTCATAGATTGGCAACTATGGCACTATTCGTTGACCTCCACAATTGCCATACTTAACGCCTATGGATTAGTTTCTGTGGGGAAATGTAGAAGACGTTGTGTATGCCTCCCAGACGGAAAATATCGAACATCCTGGCCTCACAATCGAAAACGCCACCGACTCCATTCCGAGGCAGACTACCTAAAGAGCTGTTTTTTGTCTATCTAATGGTGTGATAATCCAATAAGGTCGCCATAAGAAATAAAAAAGTCGACCATCGCAGCTTGAAATCTAGAAGGCTTAGAATTTCTGTCGATGTCATTCAACTCACAGTGACCAAAAGCATAAGTTACCAAGTTTGATTGAAATAGCGGCAATGGCAGGGTAGATAATAATTTATTGTTAAAATCAGTATTTTCGTTTTTTTCGTAATAAATCAACAACCAAGCAAAATATTCAGAATTGAGATTCTCAATCGCCATAGACAAGCGCAACTTTTCTCTAATTTAACGGACCTTGTATTTCTTACCGTTCCGAGATGTCAGTGGTGAGCATCGAAAAATTCACCACCTTGTATACGTAATACTTTTTAGCAAATCGCTTAAAAGTTGAAATAAAGTTAGAAAAATCTGAAGAAATTCATGTTCT
This sequence comes from Limonius californicus, assembly GCA_014611495.1. Classification (NCBI taxonomy): domain Eukaryota; kingdom Metazoa; phylum Arthropoda; class Insecta; order Coleoptera; family Elateridae; genus Limonius; species Limonius californicus. Next base: position 1,917 of record JABXWE010016420.1, on the reverse strand, counting down.
GATTTGAATTTTTATGGGATAAACTGAAATATTTTAGCCAAATTATTTAATTTAATATGTTATATCTAGAATGATATTTTCGTGTAAGGAAAAGTAGACAAACAGTACATAAATAATTATGATAATATTATTACGACGGTCACTAAATTTATTATAACAAAACAACTATTTATTTAGAAGAGATTATTATATTTCGTTAATTTAAAATATAAAAATAATCTTACCGTACTAAACAATACGAAGCACAAATTCAGATAAATATCCATTTTTATTGCATAAGCAAACGATCTTGATGACAATTCTGCTGTTGCGGTAACACTATTTTGCAGAAAGAAAGATGGCTTATTTTATATCAAATCTGGAACTCAGGAAAACAACAAACTTATTATAAATAAACAGATATGCGGCGTTTTATAAACTTTAGTAGGTTGGCTGGAAATTCCAATCAGCAATCAAGACTGCAGGGTCAGTTTTTCTTTCCCAATCGGGTTATTCCATATCACGTCAGCCAATGTTTTGAACCTTTACATCACCGATATTAATAAAATTTATGGATAAATACAGTATAGATGTATGTAGCTGTACAAACTTCGGAAATTAAAATATTATTAGCTTTGAAGTTATAGTTTGGCAAAGTTTGAGCCCGTTTTCCTCGCAAACTAGCAGTTCTTTATTTAAATAACTTATAAGATTTTTACAAATCATTTAAAGGTGATTGAGTATTTGTAAGTATATCAAATGTGATTTCTTTTAATGTGAAATTTGGTTGGAGTACTTTATTAAATTCAATAAAAAGAACATACTCCCACATGATCGAAATAGGTTTTCACATCTCGAAAATATGTTTAAAGAATTTGATAAAAAAATTGAGTACGTATACTAGCGAAACGAAGTGCTCTCACCATATCTCATAATTTAATCTTACTATACTATAGTTGTTTCGTAGAATGTGAGAGGCACTAATACTGCACTAATTCGTGCGAAGGTTGTCGTACTTCCATGGTCCATAGAGGTGCCGATTGCTGCACAAGCAAACGTAATCCAATAAATAATGCCCAAATTAATTTTTTTCACAGTTTTGACAACTCTGAATACAATTATTTATTTTACTACCTCGAAAAAGTTCCGAATCGCACAGTTGATGCAGTACTAAACATTTGTCAGGTTAGTAGATTGTGGTGCGAAATTATTCAAAGGATTTATATGTGTTTTACAAGACATTTCCTTTAAAATATCTTTCAGTTAAAATTTTAAATATAGATCTGTGTAGCAATTACCAGCGTATGTGAAAAAAAGGTTTTCGAAGCTATAAAAAATTACTGTTTTAGTTGACAACCTAAAAATCAGATAACGATTATCTATAGAAATTAACCGTAATTCTCATTTAATGGTTTTTAGAACACTTGGGTTAACTCCTTAGAAGCATTTAATGCTTAGGTTTAGTTGTTGGTGCTTCTAGAAAGCGTATTTCTGAATATTTGTCAGCATTTTAAATTAATTTGTACGAGGTGTGTTCAATCGAAACCCATCTGTGCCTAATAAAAAATGTATTCAACAGTTTAATTACAAATAATTACCGTCACAGTTAAAGCACCTATCCCATTGTTTTACTAACCGACGTATACCCTGCTCATAGAATTCTTGTGGCTGCTGATTGAAGAAGTCTTCCACAGCTATCTGTGTTTCTGCGTCAGGCTCAAAATGCCGATCTCATAACGACTTTTTCGGCGTCCAAAAATATGGAAATCGCAAGGCGATAGATCCGGGTTATATACAGGGTGTCCTTTAAATGCCTTAAAAGCTTCAAGTAGAATTTTTCCTTTATGAATGCTTAATACAAATCTTCAAAAAAAAGTAGGTATTTGGAGCTTAGTTTTCTTGTACGAGAGTGTTAAAGTTCATATCTTTAAAACAGAA